>JAKVIS010000074.1:0-173660 GCA_033119425.1 Bufotes viridis
CAATACAGTGTGTATTGTCAAAATTACATTATCTCTGGTCTTGTGTCGTGCCAAAAATCTGCATTTTACTGTATCCAGTACATTACTGGAAGCCAATACCGTGTGTATTGTCAAAATTACATTATATCTGGGTAGAGTAGTGCCGAAAATCTGTACTTTCTGTATCCACTACTTCACTGGAAGCCAATAGAGTGTCTATTGTAAAAATTACATTATCTCTGGGCAAGTTTAGTGCCGAAAATCGGTATTTTTCTGTATCCAGTACATTACTGGAATCCAATACAGTGTGTATTGTAAAAGTTATATTATCTCTGGCCTAGTGTAGTGCCGAAAAACAGGATTTTTCTGTATCCAGTACCTTACTGGAAGACAAAAGAGTGTGAGTTGTCAAAATTACATTATCTCTGTCCTCGTGTAGTGTCTATAAAAACTGTAATTTTCTGTATCCAGTTCATTATATCCAGTCAAAAATCAGGTTTGTTCTGTATCTAATACAATACAGTAAGTTAAATGAGTGTCTTTTGTCAAAATTACATCATTCCTGGCCTAGTGTACTGCAAAAAATCTGTATGTTACTGTATCCAGTACCTTACTAAATGCCAATACAGTGTGTATTGTAAAAATTACATTATCTCTGACCTAGTGTAATGCCGCAAATCTGTATTTTTCTGTATGCAGTACCTTACTGGAAGTCAGTAAAATGTGTATTGTAAAAATTACATTATCTCTGTCCTAGTGTAGTTCCGAAAAAAACTGTATTTTTCTGCATCCAGTACAATAAAGCAAGTTAATAGAGTGTGTATTGTCAAAATTACATTATCTCTGTCCTAGTGCAGTGCCGAAAATCTATATTTTTTGGTATCCAGTACCTTACTGGAATCCAATAGAGTGTGTATTGTAAAAATTACATTATCTCTGGGCTAGTGTAGTGCCCCAAATATGTATTTTACTGTATCCAGTACATTACAGCAAGTCAATTGAGAGTGTATTGTCGAAATTACATTATCTCTGTCTTAGTGTAGTGCCGAAAAGTATATTATTCTGTATCCAGTAATTTATAGAAAGTCAATAGAGTGTGTATTGTCAAAATTCCATTATATCTGGGTAGAGTTGTGCCGAAAATCTGTATTTTCTGAATCCACTACTTCACTGGAAGCCAATAGAGTGTGTATTGTAAAAATTACATTATCACCGGGCTATTTTCGTGCCCAAAATTAGTATTTTCTGCATCCATTACCTTCCTTGAAGTCAGTACAGTATGCATTGTCAAAATTACATTATCTCTGTCCTTATGTAGTGTTGAAAAACTGTATTTTTATGTTTCCAGTAACTTACTGGAAGCCAATACAGCGTGTATTGTACAAATTACATAATCTCTGGCCTAGTGTTGTGCCCAACATCTGTATTTTTCTGTGTACAGTACCTTACTGGAAGCCAATACAGTGTGTATTATAAAAATGATATTATCTCTGGGCTGGTGTTGTGCCAAAAATCAGTTTTTTCCTGTATCCAGTACATTACAGTAAGTCAATAAACTATGTCTTGTCAAAATTAAATCATTCCTGACCTAGTATATTGTCAAAAATCTGTATTTTTTTCTGTATCCAGTTCATCATAGCAAGTCAATATAGTGTGTATTGTTAAAATGTCATTATCTTTGGTCTAGTGTAGTGCCGAAAATCTGTTTTTTTCTGTATCCAGTACAATGCAGCAAGATAATAGAGTGTGTATTGTCAAAATTACATTATCTTTGGCCAAGTTTAGTGCCGAAAATCTGTATTCTTCTGTATGCAGTACCTTACTGGAAGTCAATGCAGTATGTATTGTCAAAATTACATTATCTCTGGCCTAGCGTAGTGCCCAAAATCTGTATTTTTCTGTCTCCAGTACCTTACTGGAAGCCAATACAGTGTGTATTGTAAAAATTTAAATATCTCTGTCCTAGTGTAGTGCCCAAAATCAGTTTTTTTCTGTATCCAGTACATTACAGCAAGTCATTAAACTGTGTCTTGTCAAAATTACATCTTTCCTGGCCTAGTATAGTGCCAAAAATCTGATTGTTTCTGTATCCAGTACATCATAGCAAGTCAATAGAGTGTGTATTGTCAAAATTACATTATCTCTGGCCAAGTTTAGTGCCGAAAATCTGTATTTTACTGTATCCAGTACATTACTGGAAGCCAATACCGTGTGTATTGTCAAAATTACATTATATCTGGGTAGAGTAGTGCCGAAAATCTGTACTTTCTGTATCCACTACTTCACTGGAAGCCAATAGAGTGTCTATTGTAAAAATTACATTATCTCTGGGCAAGTTTAGTGCCGAAAAACTGGATTTTTCTGTATCCAGTACCTTACTGGAAGCCAATAGAGTGTGTATTGTAAAAATTACCTTATCTCTGGCCTAGTGTAGTGCCGAAAAACAGGATTTTTCTGTATCCAGTACCTTACTGGAAGACAAAAGAGTGTGAGTTGTCAAAATTACATTATCTCTGTCCTCGTGTAGTGTCTATAAAAACTGTAATTTTCTGTATCCAGTTCATTATATCCAGTCAATAGATTGTGTATTGTCAAAATGAAATTATCTTTGTCCTAATGGAGTGCCGAAAATCTTTAATATTCTGAAACCAGTACATTAGAGCAAGTCAATAGTGTGTGTATTGTCAAAATTACATTATCTCTCAGTTAGTGTAGTGCCAAAAATCTGTATTTTTATGTATCCAGTACATCATAGTAAGATATTAGTGTGTGCATTTTCAAAATGTCATTATCACTAGCCTAGTGTAGTGCCCAAAATCTGTATTTTTCTGTATCCAGTACCTTACTGGAAGCCTATACAGTGTGTATTGTTAAAAGCATATTATCTCTGGGCTAGTGTAGTGCCGAAAAAATTGATTTTTCTGTATCCAGTACCTTACTAGAAGCCAAAAGATTGTTTATTGTCAAAATTACATTATCTCTTTCCTAGAGTAGTGCCGAAAATCTGTATTTTCTGTATCCAGTACCTTACTGGAAGCCAATAGAGTGTGTATTGCAAAAATTACATTATCTCTGGGCTAGTGTAGTGCCCAAAATCTGTATTTTCTGCATCCAGTACATTACAGCATGTCAATAGAGTGTGTATTGTCAAAATTACATTATCTCTGTCCTAGTTTACTGCCGAAAAACTGTATTTTTTTGTATCCAGTACATTACAGCATGTCAAAAGAGTGTGTATTATCAAAATTACATTATCTCTTTCTTAGTTTACTGCCGAAAAACTGTATTTTTTTGTATCCAGTACATTATAGCAAGTCAATAGAGTGTGTATTGTCAAAATTACATTATCTCTAGTCTAGTGTATTGCCAAAAATCAGTTTTGTTCTGTTTCTAATACAATACAGTAAGTTAAATGAGTGTGTATTGTCAAAATTACATCATTCCTGGCCTAGTGTACTGCAAAAAATCTGTATGTTACTGTATCCAGTACCTTACTAAAAGCCAATACAGTGTGTATTGTAAAAATTACATTATCTCTGACCTAGTGTAATGCCGAAAATCTGTATTTTTCTGTATGCAGTACCTTACTGGAAGTCAGTAGAGTGTGTATTGACAAAATTACATTATCTCTGTCCTAGTGTAGTGCCGAAAAACAGGATTTTTCTGTGTCCAGTACCTTACTGGAAGCCAAAACAGTGTGTGTTGTCAAAATTACATTATCTCTGTCCTAGTGTAGTTCCGAAAAAAACTGTATTTTTCTGTATCCAGTACATTATAGCTAGTTAATAGAGTGTGTATTGTCAAAATTACATTGTCTCTGGCGTAGTGTAGTGCCGAAAATCTATATTTTTCAGTATCCAGAACCTGACTGGAAGCTAATAGAGTGTGTATTGTCAAAATGAAATTATTTCTGTCCTAGTGTAGTGCCGAAAATCTTTTAATTCTGTATCCAGTACAATACAGCAAGTCAATAGTGTGTATACTGTCAAAATTACATTATCTCTGGGCTAGTGCAGTGCCAAAAATAGGATTTTTCTGTATCCAGTACATTACAGCATGTCAATAGAGTGTGTATTGTCAAAATTACATTATCTCTGTCCTAGTGTAGTGCCAAAAATCTGTATTTTTCTGCATCCAGTACATTACAGCAAGTCAATAGAGTGTGTAATATCAAAATTACATTATCTCTTTCTCTACTGCCGAAAAACTGTATTTTTCTGTATCCAGTACATTATAGCAAGTCAATAGAGTGTGTATTGTAAAAATTACATTATCTCTGACCTAGTGTAATGCCGCAAATCTGTATTTTTCTGTATGCAGTACCTTACTGGAAGTCAGTAGAGTGTGTATTGAAAAAATTACATTATCTCTGTCCTAGTGTAGTGCCGAAAAACAGGATTTTTCTGTGTCCAGTACCTTACTGGAAGCCAAAACAGTGTGTGTTGTCAAAATTACATTATCTCTGTCCTAGTGTAGTTCCGAAAAAAACTGTATTTTTCTGTATCTAGTACATTATAGCTAGTTAATAGAGTGTGTATTGTCAAAATTACATTGTCTCTGGCGTAGTGTAGTGCCGAAAATCTATATTTTTCAGTATCCAGAACCTGACTGGAAGCTAATAGAGTGTGTATTGTCAAAATGAAATTATTTCTGTCCTAGTGTAGTGCCGAAAATCTTTTAATTCTGTATCCAGTACCTTACTGGAAGCCAATAGAGTGTGTATTGCAAAAATTACATTATCTCTGGGCTAGTGTAGTGCCCAAAATCTGTATTTTCTGCATCCAGTACATTACAGCATGTCAATAGAGTGTGTATTGTCAAAATTACATTATCTCTGTCCTAGTGTAGTGCCAAAAATCTGTATTTTTCTGCATCCAGTACATTACAGCAAGTCAATAGAGTGTGTATTATCAAAATTACATTATCTCTTTCTCTACTGCCGAAAAACTGTATTTTTCTGTATCCAGTACATTATAGCAAGTCAATAGAGTGTGTATTGTCAAAATTACATTATCTCTAGTCTAGTGTATTGCCAAAAATCAGGTTTGTTTTGTATCTAATACAATACAGTAAGTTAAATGAGTGTGTATTGTCAAAATTACATCATTCCTGGCCTAGTGTACTGCAAAAAATCTGTATGTTACTGTATCCAGTACCTTACTAAAAGCCAATACAGTGTGTATTGTAAAAATTACATTATCTCTGACCTAGTGTAATGCCGAAAATCTGTATTTTTCTGTATGCAGTACCTTACTGGAAGTCAGTAGAGTGTGTATTGTAAAAATTACATTATCTCTGTCCTAGTGTAGTGCCGAAAAACAGGATTTTTCTGTATCCAGTACCTTACTGGAAGCCAAAAGTGTGTGTGTTGTCAAAATTACATTATCTCTGTCCTCGTGTAGTGCCGAAAAAAACTATATTTTTCTGTATTCAGTACAATATAGTCAGTCAATAGAGTGTGTATTGTCAAAATTACATTGTCTCTGGCAAAGTGTAGTGCCGAAAATCTATATTTTTCAGTATCCAGAACCTGACTGGAAGCCAATAGAATGTGTATTGTCAAAATGAAATTATTTCTGTCCTACTGTAGTGACGAAAATCTTTTAATTCTGTATCCAGTACAATACAGCAAGTCAATAGTGTGTATACTGTCAAAATTACATTATCTCTGGGCTAGTGCAGTGCCAAAAATAGGATTTTTCTGTATCCAGTACCTTACTTGAAGCCAATAGTGATGAGCGGCAGGGGCAATATCCGAGTTCGCTATTATTCGCGAATATGTGGGAGAATATTCACCATATATTCGCGAATTCGTGAATTCCTGATCTTCAGGCATTATTTTCTTGACTGTGAAAATTCCCATTAAAAAAGTTTGCATTAAATTCACATAGACTGGCATTTTTTAAAAAAAAAGAATATTCGCGATTACAAATATATTTTGAGATATTCTAAATATTCACGAATTCTTCAAGTGCCGATATTCGCGATTAAAATTCGCAATTCGAATATTAGTGATCAATACTAGAAGCCAATAGAGTGTGTGTTGTCAAAATAGAGTATGTGTCTGTCCTAGTGTTGTGCCGAAAATATGTATTTTTCAGTATTCAATACCGTAATGGAAGCCAGTAGAGTGAGTATTGTCAAAATTACATTATCTCTGTACTAGTGTAGTGCCGAAAATCTTTATTTTTCTGTATCCAGTACATTAAGGTAAATCAATAGAGTGCGTATTGTCAAAATTACGTTATCTCTGGACTAGTATAGTGCCGAAAATCTGTATTTTTCTGTATCCAGTACATTATAGCAAGTCAATATAGTGTTTATTGTCAAAATTACATTATCTCTGGGCTTATGTAGTACCGAAAATTTGTATTTTTATGTTTTCAATACCTTACTTGAAGCCAATACAGTGTCCATTGTAAAAATTACATTATCTCTGGTCTAGTGCAGTGCCAAAAATGGTTATTTTTCTGTATCCAGTACATTACAGCAAGTCAATAGAGTGTGTATTGTCAAAATTACATTATTTCTGGGCTAGTGTAGTGCCGAAAAACAGGATTTTTCTGTATCCAGTACCTTACTTGAAGCCAATAGCGTGTGTATTGCCAAAATTCCATTATCTCTGACTTAGTGTAGTGCCGAAAATCAGTATTTTTCAGTATCCAGAACATTATTGGAAGCCAATTGAGTGTTTATTGTAAAAAATAAATTATTTCTGGGCTAGTGTAGTGCCAAAAATCTTTATTTCTCTGTATCCAGTACTTTACACCAAGTCAATAGAGTGTGTATTGTCAAAATTACATTATCTCTTTCCTAGTGTAGTACCAAAAATCTGTATTTTTCTGTATCCAGTAAATTACAGCAAGTCAATTTAGTGTGTATTGTCAAAATGACATTATCTCTGTTGTAGTGTAGTGCCCAAATTCTGTATTTCTCTGTATCCAGTACCTTACTGGAAGCTAATAGAGTGTGTATTGTCAAAATTACATTATCTCTGTCCACGTTTAGTGCCGAAAATCTGATTTTTCTGTATCCAGTAAATTACAGCAAGTCAATAGAGTGTGTATTGTCAAAATTATATTATCTCTGTCCTAGTTTAGTGCCCAAAATCTGTATTTTTCTGTATCCAATACAATAGAGCAAGTCAATAGAGTGTGTATTGTCAAAATTATATTATCTCTGTCCTAGTTTAGTGCCGAAAATCTGTATTTTTCTGTATCCAGTACCTTACTGGAAGCCAATAGAATGTGTATTGTCAAAATTACATTATCTCTTAGCTAGTGTAGTGCCGAAAATCTGTATTTTTCTGTATACAGTACAATATAGCAAGTCAATAGAATGTGTATTGTCAAAATTACATTATCTCTGGTCTCGTGTCGTGCCGAAAATCTGTATTTTTCTGTATCCAGTACCTTACTGGAAGCCAATACAGTGTGTATTGTAAAAAATACATTATTTCTGTGCTCGTGTAGTGCTGAAAAACAGGATTTTTCTGTATCCAGTACCTTACTGTAAGCCATTAGAGTGTGTTTTGTCAAAATGACATTATCTCTGGCCTAGTGTCTTGCTGAAAAACTGGATTTTTCTGTATCCAGTACATTATAGAAAGTCAATAGAGTGTGTATTGTCAAAATTACATTATCTCTGGCCTAGTGTAGTACAGAAAATCTGTATTATTCTGTATCCAGTACCTTACTGAAAGCCAAAACAGTGTGTATTGTAAATATTACATTATCTCTGACCTAGTGTAGTGCCCAAAATTTGTATTTTACTGTATCCAGTACCTTACTGATAGCCAATACAGCATGTATTGTAAAAATTACGTTATCTCTGGGCTAGTGTAGTGCCCAAAACCATTATTTTTCTGTATGCGGTACCTTACTGGATGTCAGTAGAGTGTATATTGTCAAAATTACATTATCTCTGTCCTAGTGTAGTACCGAAAATCTGTATTTTTCTGTATCCAGTTCATTACAGCAAGTCAATAGAGTGTATATTGTCAAAATTACATTATCTCGTGCCTGGTGTAGTGCCGGAAATCTGTATTTTTCTGTATCCAGTACTTTACTGGAAGCCAATACAGTGTGTATTGTAAAAATTACATTATCTCTGGGCTAGTGTAGTGCCGAAAATCTGCATTTTACTGTATCCAATACTGTCCTGCATCAGAAAACTGTGTATTTAGCGGACAGTAAAACAATCTGCGCCATATATACAGACAAGGCGATCAAAAATGGAGGGGGAAGTGGGCTTGATGCTGACGGTGCAAGCAGAGGCCCTGGCCCTAGGCGTGATGCTGATGGTGTAAGCAGAGGCCGTGAGCCTGGGCGTGAACACTAGCAACCTCACCACCACCAGCATGATCTGCCACATGGCATTCAAGCACCCAAATAAGCGGGCTGAATGCCTGGGTCCACACTCTTGGTCTTCGGGTCACACTACTGCCTCCTCTTCCTCTGTGTTACGCACTGCTGGCCAATCCCCTGTCGAAGGCGCAGGTCTGGATGGCCCTTTCCCTGCATCTGGACCTTCCCATGATCCGTCAGCAACTACATCCACTTCCCTGTTCTAGCGCAGTGTCCAAATGTCAATAATACAGGCATTTGAACGCAAGCGTAAATACTCGACAGACCATAGCACTAAATGCGCAACATTCGAAATTACTGGCCCTTGAAATGTTGCCATTTAGGCTTGTGGACACTGAGGCCTTCGGCAGCCTGATGTCGGCGGTCGTCCCTCAGTACACAGTCCCCAGCCACCACTATTTTTTACAGTGTGATGTGCCTGACTTACCCCAGCATATGTCCCACAACATCACCCGTGACCTGACCAATGCACTTACTGGGAAGGTACACCTAACCACGGACGCATGGACTAGTGCTGATGGCCAGGAATGCTACATTTCCCTGACCGCACACTGGGTGAATGTTGTGGAGTTCGGGAGTGATTAGTACCCTGGGATGGCACAGGTGCTACCCACGCCCAGGATTGTGGGTCCTACGTCCATCAGGGTCTCCGCCAGCAGCTATGTTAATGGCTCCAGCCGCCACTTCTCCTCCTCCACTGCCTCCTCCTCCACTTCCACCTCCAACAGCAGTCAGCCATCAGTCGCTAGCTGGAAGCAGTGTAGCACCGCTGTGGGTAAGCATTAACAGGCCGTGCTGAAGCTGATATGCTTAGGGGACAAACAGCACACCACCGCAGAGCTCTAGGAGGGTATAGGGAACAAGACCGAGCTGTAGCTCTCGCCACTGAACCTACAACCAGGCATGGTTGTGTCTGAAAATGGCCGTAACTTGGTGGCGGCTTTAGAGCTCGGCAACCTGACACACATCCCATGCCTAGCCCACGTCTTAAAATTAAGAGGTTTATAAAAACCTACCCCAATTTGGCAGAGCTACTAGTAAAGGTGTGCCCCGTGTGTGCCTATTTCTGCAAGTCGTCCACTGCTTCAGCCGGTCTGTCAACGCTGCAGCAGCGCTTGTGGCTTTTAGCTCACCGAGTGTTGCGCAATTTGAGCACGCGCTGGAACTCTACATTCTACATGTTGACCAGGCTTTGTGAGTAGAAGAGGGCAGATGTGGAATACCAGCTGCAACATGGTTGTTGCCTTTCCAGTCAACTGCCACTATTCACAAGTGAGGAGTGGGCATTGATGTCAAGGAAGTCCTGTGAGGTTTTAAAAAACTTTGATGAATCCACACAAATGGTTGCTGCAGTAATGCTATTATCAGAGTAACCATACCACTGTTGTGTCTACTCAATTGATTGCTGCTCACAATTAAGGAGGACGCTCTGAATGTGGCAGACGAGGAAATGGGAGAGAACATAACACAGGGTGATAGCCAGACCACCTACAGTTCGTCTTCTAAGCGCAAATTGGGCCATGAAGAGGAGGAAGAAAAGGAGGAGGAGGAGCTGGAGATAGTTGCCTCTGCTACAGAGGCTAGTACCCATGGAACTTTAATTCCATCTGTTCAGCGTGGATGGGCAGAAGAGGAGGAGGATGAGGGGATGGAGAGTCATCCTGATGTTGACATCGACATCTTGCCTGTTGGTACTCTGGCACACATGGCTAACTTCATGTTACCCCCGTGACCCCTGTGTTATACGCATTTTAGATAATACAGATTACTGGGTGTTCACCCTTCTCGACCACCGCTACAAAGAGAACTTCTCATTGCTCATTCCTGTGGTGGAGACTATGAGTAAAACAGTGCAATACCAGAAGGTACTTGTTGAGAAATTGCTCCAAAATTTTCCATCTGACAACGCGTCCGGAAGAGTCCGTACTTCCTTAGGCAACTGAGGAAGGGAGACAAGGGGAACACACAGCAGTTTCAACAAAGGCAGGGCAACACTCTCCAAGTCATGGGACTCTTTCATGACACCCCGCCAGCAACCTCACCCTGAAGCACGGCCTAGTGCTACAAGGAGTGAAAAGTTTTGGAAGATGGTGAAGAAATACATAGCAGACCTTGTCAGCGTCCTAAATGATCCTTCAGTGCCTTCCGACTACTGGGTGTCCAAGCTGGACACGTATCACCCATGTGACCCTGTATAGCCCAGGAAAAACTCTATATTTTTACACAAAAGTGGCTCATTAGCCACTAAACTTCCTGTTTCTGGCTTAAAATATAACTTTTATTTAAGTTCTTTTTAAAAAGATAAACACAAACCAACAATGTATATTTACTAATTTTTTTTAAAAAAAAACAGACCTAGGGTATGTTTTTACTTCAATTTCCCTTATATTGTATCTTTCACATTCTTTAATCACTCTGTGATGTGTTTATCTCCACACATCCATAGTCACTGTTCACTTCCTGCGTCTGGATGTGTTGAAACCTCACACATCCAGCTGAATTACTTTTTCTTGTATCGACCGAATGTTTCTATGTTTGTATCTATTTGTCACATTTCCTTTTATGTGAAAGATTCACTTCCTACGATATTTCAATTGACTCTGCCACGGGTTGCCTGCAGATACGTCCCTGCGCTTGTCCCTAAGGTCTTGAGGAATGTTAAAACCTATCCTTACTAACTCCCCAACATGTTTCGCCACTAATTGGCTTTTTCAGGGTATGGAGTTGGAGCTGGACACGTGACACGAACTTGCGCTCTGCGCCTTGGAGGGGCTGTCCTGCCCTGCTGCCAGCGTATTGTCTGAGCGTGTATTTAGTGCTGCTGGTGGCATTATAACAGATAAGTGTATCCGCTTATCCACTGACAATGCTGACAGGTTGACTCAAATAAAAATGAACAGGGCCTGGATTGCCCCTTACTTCTCAACTCCACTACAGAAGAGCTGGGATGAACAGGCAATTTCAATGCACTGTTTATAATGTACTCCGTCTACTGTAGTGTCTTCCCATGCACCTTTTCCACCTCAAAAAAAGTGTTTATGGTTGAATCTTGTTTTCTCCTCCTCATCATCAAGATTGTATATATTCCCTCCACTACAATTTTTAAAGAAGGTGTGCTCACCAGCAGGCCCTCACCTATAATGTTGTAGAAGGTCAGCTTACCAGCAGACCCTCAACCATAATGTTTTAGAGGGTCAGCTCACCAGCAGCCCCTCACCCCTAATGGTTTAGAGGGTCAGCTCAGATTCAGGCCCTCAACCATAATGTTTTAGAGGGTCAGCTCACCAGCAGCCCCTCGCTCCTAATGTTTTAGAGTGTCAGCTCAGCAGCAGGCCCTCGCCTGTAATGTTTTAGAGGGTCACCAGCAGGCCCTTGCTCCAAATGTTTTTGAGGGCCAACAGCATTCCACTAATCATAAATTTTCAAGGGTGTGTATGATGCCCTTCTTTGTGTTTAATAAAGGGTGTATTGTAATGCCGGTTCCTTGTAATTTTTGGCAGCACTTAGTGCATAGGCTGTATGAGTGTAGGAGTCCCACTACCTAAACAATTATACCACAACAACGCTATACAATACCATGTCAACAGAGCCCTCCTTTATGTGATATACAGGCTGTTTCGGAGTGCCTCTTGCTTCTAATTTTTGGCAGCACTTGCACTTTATATACAATTGAATATATAGGAAAGCAGTTTTATAACATTGTTTCCAGAAAAAAAAAAATAATAATTGTGTGTGTGTGTGTGTGGGGAGGGGTGTTTGGGCATATTTTTGTCAGTCTGTAAAAGTGGCGTACAACTCAGACTACATGGTTCCCAGCAGCGGCCTGGGAGTCCAAGAGGCATCCATACATCGTCCCCATGCAGTTCCCGATCCTTTTCACACGAACATAGCTATGTGTTCAGCCCGAACACCCGAATACTCTGGTGCTCGATTATCACTATAAGTAAATCCGTTAAGCCTTAAAATTCCGCAAATCCTTGATTATGTAATTAGGGTGAAATTGTGGCCTGGTACTACAGATTTTAGGGTGTTCACATTCTTTTATACATAATTCAATCCGTGAATCCTTAATTATATAATTAGGGCAAAATTTTGGTAATTAATTTGGTAAGTGTGTTGAAATTGCGGTCTGATACTACAGATTTTGGGATGTTCACGTTGTTTTACACATAATTCAATCCATTAATCCTTAATTGTGTGATTGGGGTAAAATTGCGGCCTGATACTACAGATTTTGGTGCTTTCACTTTATTTTATAAGTAAGTAAATCCGTTAATCCTTGATTGTGCAATTGGGGTGAAAACACGGTCTGATACTACAGATGTTAAGGTGTTCATGTTCTTTTATACATAAATCAATCTGTGAATTCTTAATTATGTAAATAGGCTAAAATTTTGGCTTGAAACTACAGATTTTAGGGTGTTCACGTTCTTCTGTACATAAGAAAATCAATAAATCCTTACTTTTGTAATTGTGCTGAAATTGCGGCCTGATACTACAGATTTTGGGGTGTTTACGTTGTTTTACACATATTTCAATCCATTGATCCTTAATTGTGTGATTAGGGTAAAATTGCGGCCTGATACTACAGATTTTGGTGCATTCACTTTATTTTATACGTAAGTAAATTTGTTAAACCTTATTTGTGTGATTGGGGTAAAATTGCGGCCTGATACTACAGATTTTGAGGTGCTCACATTCTTTTAAACATAATTAAATTCTTTAATACGCTGTAGAAACTTGAAAAGAGGAATGAAGTCCAGCATCTAAAATGAAGAGCCTTATTTCATGCTGTAAAAACCTTCTAAGGCAGGTAGACGGTCTACGTGTATTGGACCACACAATCCCAGTCCCTACTCATGACAATAGTACCACTTCCCCCTACTTCTTATGTATCCCTGTCACACCTATCCATAACATGCAAAATAAATGTGGAGCCCCAGTATTGGGTCTACAACACAATGAAGGCCAGATATCCCTCAAAGGAAGGAAAACCAAGCAAAGGGGTGTCTCCATTACAGAGATCACCAAATCCACCATATTAAGTGGCCCCTATGTCAAGATCTCACTTTTTTACAAGCTTTAAGGATGTGACGGGGAAAACCTAAACCGGTTATCCATCCACAGACAGCTGTTTCAGGGTGTTGCCCCTCATCAGTGTGGAGTAGGATTCTGGCTAACCGGGAGCAATGCCTTGGAGACTACTCAAACACAACAATAGCTGATCTCAGGGAGACCAGCTACAAAAAACACCGCAGAGCCTCATTTAAGAGTCTCAACAGAGCAATCCAAAGTGCAAAGCTCCCTGGGAAACAGTAATATGCAAAATAAATGTGGAGCCCCAGTATTGGGTCTACAACACAATTAAAACCATATATCTCTCAAAGGAAGGAAAACGAATCAATGGGGTGTCTTCATTACAGAGATCACCAAATCCAGCATATTAAGTGGCCCCTATGTCAAGATCCTGCTTTTTTACAAGCTTTAAGGATGTGACAGGGAAAACCTAAGCCAGTTATCCATCCACAGACAGCTGTGTCGGGGTGTTGCCCCTCATCAGTGTGGAGTAGGATTCTGGCTAACCAGGAGTAATGCATTGGAGACTACTCAAACAAAATAGTAGCTAATCTTAGAGAGACCAGCTACAGAAAACACCGCGGAGCCTCATTTAAGAGTCTCAACACAGCAATCCAAAGTGCAAAGCTCCCTGGGAAACAGTAATATGCAAAATAAATGTGGAGCCCCAGTATTGGGTCTACAACACAATTTAAGCCATATATCCCTCAAAGGAAGGAAAACCAAGCAAAGGATTTTGGTATCACATGATCCTCATACAGAAAAAAAGATAAAAAAGAAAAAGAAAAAATATAAATATACATGTAAACATATATTCCACCAAATTTTTTGCATTTCTGATATTCCAATAAAACCGTAACATACTGCATTTACATAGTTGTTTGCAAAATACACAGTTTTTGTGCTAGATAGCACATTAGGATCCTACGCTGCATTTCTGATAAATATAACTGTGACATTGTTGGTGAAAAAACACTTAATTTTGGGCACAAAGTACATTTGTGCCCTGCACTGCACAAGTAATAGTGAAAGAAAATCATTTAAATCCATCTGTTTCATTTGTAGGTGAAAAAATCATATATATATTTTTTTCAATAAACTCCCTTTTCTGCTTGCACTGCAACTCTGATAGTGAAAAATAAACAGTAAATCCATCTGTTTCACTGTGGGTAAAAAGATCATCTTTTTTCCCCCTATAAAGTACCTTTGGCGTCTGCACTGCAAAACTCCTAGTGAAATAAAATCAATAAATACAACTGGGACACTGGGGTTGAAAAAAAAACATTTTTTTTTTGCCATAAAGTACCTCTGCACTGCATTCCTGACTTGGAAATATATTCAGTAAATTAGGTGGCGTTCACTTTGTTGGGGGATCTGTACCCCTTCTTTCTTTCAAAGTACCACTGCACTGCATACGTGACTTGGAAATATATTCAGTAAATTAGGTGGCCTTCAGATTGTTGGCTCATCTGTACCCCTTCTCTCTGTGAACTCCCCCTGCACTGCATACCTGACTTGGAAATATATTCATTAAATTTGCTGGTGTTGAGATGGTTGGAGGATCTGTACCCCTTTTTTCTTTCAAACTACCCCTGCGCTGCATACCTGACTTGGAAATATATTCAGTAAATTAGGTGGCGTTCAGATTGTTGGGTGATCTGTACCCCTTCTTTCTTTCAAAGTACCCCTCCACTGCATAACAGTCAGGGAACTTAATTCATTACAATTGGCGGTTATATTGTTGTCTGACATAAAGCCTTTTTTGGCTGTGAAGCCAAAGGTAGTCGCCAACAACAATTTTTTTTTTTTATAAATTGGGGTAGACCCCAAAACATTACGAAATATAAAAAAGAAAACAAAGAGTAAGTGTGCTGTAGTATAACAATGGTTGGGTGAGGCCGGTATACATTTCAATTCTGCATAAGGTACTAATAAGTCCTGTGGGATCCATGCCTGGTTCTTTTTAATGAACATGAGATTGTTCACGTTGGCTGTGGACAGGCGGCTGCGCTTATCTGTGATAATGTCCCCAGCTGTGCTAAACACACGTTCAGACAATACACTGGCTGCAGGGCAGGCCAGGCCAGCACCTACAAGGCGTAAAGGTGAAGCTGAGGCCATGTCCTCAATTTGAAGACCCAGAAGTTGAATGCGGCAGACCCAGTGGCATAGCTAGAAATGACTGGGCCCAACAGCAAATTTTTTAATGGGGCCCCCGTCCCCCAGTAATTTTTTCTCAACCCCTTCCTTTCATGCTGCCCCCATTCCTGTGGCTACTAAAGATCGCTCTCTCAGACCAGGCAGCTGTTCAATCGGTTTTCTACACTGTCTATACTGCCACTGTATATAATTTCATTGTATAATACTGTTGAGGGGTAGAGATGTCCCGAACTATTCGCCGGCGAACATCGCATGTTCTCGTTCGCCGCGGCGGGCAAACATATGCGATGTTTGATTCGCCCCCTATACTTTATCATTGAGCAAACTTTGACCCTGTACCTCACAGTCAGCAGACACATTCCAGCCAATCAGCATACCCTCCCTTCCAGACCCTCTCACCTCCTATCAAAAGGCATGGACAGCATGCATCTTAGATTCATTCTGAAGCTGCAGTGTTAGTTAGAGCAGGGAGAGTGCTGCTGCTGCTGAATTAATAGGGAAAGCGTTATATAGGCCAGTGTTCTGTGTCCTCTCAAGTCCTCAAAGACTCATCAGCCTCTTTCACATGAGAGTGTCCGGATAATGCCCCATTCACACGTCCGTAGTGTGTTGCGGATCCGCAAATTGAGGATCCACAACACACCATGCCGGCACTCCCCATAGAGATGCCTATTCTTGTCCGCAGGCTGCGGACAAGAATAGGACATCCTCTATCTTTTGTAGAGCCGTGGCCGGATGTTTCTGGGCCGAAACCCGGAAGTTCGGGGCCGCGGCTCTGCAAATGCGGAAGCGGAGCGCACATAGTGTGCTCTCCGCATCACGTCACGGCCCCATTCACCATGAATGGGTCCGCATGCATTCCACAGAATTGCGGAATGGATGCGGACAAAAAATGCGGATGTGTTAGTGGGGCCTTAGGTCCGGATGCGTGCGGATGCAATGCGTTTTGATGAGTTTTTGACGCGCGTGATAAAAAACTGAAGGTTAACAAACAACATCTCCTAGCAACCATCAGTGAAAAACGCAACGCACCCACACTTGCTGGTGGATGCAATGCGTTTTTCACGCAGCCCCATTCACTTCTATGGGGCTAGGGGTACGTGAAAAACGCAGAATATAGAACATGCTGCGATTTTCACGCAACACACAAGTGATGCTTGAAAAAAAACTGCATGCCACAGTCCAGGTGTTAGTCCCCTTGAAACAACTTTTCCATCACTATTGTGGCTAGAAAGAGTCCCTGTGGGTTTTAACCCTTTAAGGACACGGCCCTATTTCACCTTAAGGACCAAGCCATTTTTTTCAAAATCTGACCAGTGTCACTTTATGTGGTGATAACTTTAAAACGATTTTACTTACCCAGGCCGTTCTGAGATTGTTTTCTCGTCACATATTGTACTTCATGACACTGCTAAAATGGGGTCAAAAAAGTCAATTGTTTTGCAGAAAAATACCAAATAAATTTGCAAATTTCAAAGTTTCAGTTTCTCTACTTCTCTAATACATAGTAATACCCCTAAAAATAGTTATTACTTTGCATTCCCCATATGTCTGCTTCATGTTTCGAATATTTTGGGAATGCCATTTTATTTTTTGGGGACGTTACAAGGCTTAGAAGTTTAGAAGCAAATTTTGAAATTTTTCAGAAATTTGCCAAATCCCACTTTTTATGGACCAGTCCGGGTCTGAAGTCACTTTGTGAGGCTTACATAATACAAACCACACAAAAATGACTCAATTTTAGAAACGACACCCCTCAAGGTATTCAAAACTGATTTTAAAACTTTGTTAACCCTTTAGGTGTTCCACAAGAGTTCATGGAAAATGTAGAAGAAATTTGAGAATTTCGATTTTTTGGGAAAATTTTCCATTATAATCAATTTTTTCCAGTAATAAAGTAAGGGTTATCTGCCAAATAAAACTCAATATGGGTTGCCCTGATTCTCTAGTTTACATAAACACCCCATATGTGGTCCTAAACTACTGTTTGGCCAAACGGGAGGACATAGAAGGAGGGAAACGCCATATGGGTTTTGAATGGCAGATTTTGCAGGACAGTTTTTTTTTTTATACCATGTTCTATTTCAAGCCCCCCTGATGCACCCAAGAATAGAAATTCTAAAAAGGTCCCTTTCACAATGGGGATGCGGGAAAATCGCAAGCATCCGCAATCATGTGAGGATGCGTTGCGATTTTCCCACATGGTTGCTAGGATACGATCGGGATGGGGACCCGATCGTTATTATTTTCCTTTATAACATAGTTATAAGGGAAAATAATCGCACTCTAATTACAGAATGCAATGTTCCCTGGGCTATAGAGGGTTAAAAATAATAAAGAGTTAACTTACCTTCTCCCATTGTACGCGCAGAGCCCCAGAACGTCTTCTCTCTTGATGGTTGGGATGCTTCAGGACCTGTGGTGACGTCACAGGGTCACATGGTCCAATCATAGAAGCATTTGAGTGGACCATGTGACCCATGTGATCCTGTGACATCACGGCAGGTCCTTCATCCAACAGAAGACATTCTGGGGCTCTGCGCGTACAATGGGAGAAGGTAAGTTAACTCTTTATTATTTTTAACCCTCTATAGCCCGGGGAACATTGCATTCTGTAATTAGAATGCGATTATTTTCCCTTATAACTATGTTATAAAGGAAAATAATTACATATACAGAATACTCATCCCGAAACCGGACTTCAGTGATGAAGTCTGACTTCGGGTCTGGGTACCAAGCATGCGGATTTTTTCACGCACGTGCTAAACGCACTACAAACGTTAGCACACGCACGGAAAAATCGTGGCGATTCCCGCAACGCACCCGCCTCTTATCCGGGTGTCAAACATGACGCCCGTGTGCAAGAGGCCTTAGATGTTTTACAAGAGTTCATGGAAGATGGAGAAACAATTTTGGAATTTCGATTTTTTGGAAAATTTTCCATTTTAACCCTTACTTTATTACTGGAAAAAATGGGTTAACAGCCAAACATAACTCAATATTGGTTGCCCTGACTCTGTACTTTGCAGAAACACCCCATATGTGGTCGTAAACTACTGCTGGCCAAACGGCAGGACATAGAAGAAGGGGAACGCCATATGGTTTTTGGACGGCAGATTTTGCTGGACTGGTTTATTTACACCATGTACCCTTTCAAGCCCCCTGCTGCACCTCTTGAGTAGAAACTCCATAAAAGTGACCCCATCTAGGAAACTACGGGATACGGTGGTTGTTGTTATTGGACTATTTTAGGGTAAATATGATTATTGGTTGCTCTATATTACACTTTTTTGAGGCAAGCTAACAAAAAATTTAAATTCTAAAATTGTTTCTACATTCGCCATTAGGTTTTGTGGAACACCTAAAGGGTTAACAAAGTATGTAAAGTAATTTTTGAATAACTTGAAGGGTGTAGTTTCTGATATGGGGTCACTTTTTTGGAGTTTCTAGTCTAGGCTACATCAGGGGGCTTCTAATGGGACATGGTATAAATAAACCAGTCCATCAAAATCTGCCTTCCAGAAACCATACGGCGTTCCCTTCGTTCTATGCCCTGCCGTGTGGCTATATAGCCAATTACGACCACATATGGGGTGTTTCTGCAAACTATAGAATCAGGGCAATAAATATTTAGTTTTGTTTGACTATTAACCCTTGCTTTATTACCAGAAAATATGGATTAAAACTGAAATTTTGACAAAAAATGGGTGTTTTTTTTTTGTTGGGCGACTATCTATTGTAGGGGCTCATTTTTTTCGGGATGAGATGGCGGTTTTATTGGCACTATTTGGGGGTGCATATGACTTTTTATTCGCTCGCTTTTACACTTTTTGTGATGTTAGGTGACAATAGAAATGGCTTTTTTGAGTCGTTTATCCGAGGGGCTAGTTTATGGGGTATTTTTATACAGCAGATTTTTAGGGACGCGGCGATGCCCAATATGTATGGCTCTTAGACTTAGGAGACACTGAAACAGGCATCCTAAAACTGCGGCCCTCCAGATGTTGTAAAACTACAATTCCCACCATGCCCTGCTGATAGCTGTAGCTGGGTATTCTGGGAGTTGTAGTTTTACAATATCTGGAAGGCCGCAGTTTGAGGATGCCTGCACTAAAACTAATATCATTTTTGGAAAAAAAAATTGTTTCAGTGTCTCCAAAGTCTGAGAGCCATAGTTTTTTTTTTATATATTTTCTAGGGGACTGTCAGGAATTATAAAAATTTAGTACTCCATGGAAGTGTGATACTCCCCGAAGCAACTGATAACGCAGAGGCCCGGATGATCGGGGCACGTGTCACATTGAGTGGTGGTGTCCCCCTCTTGTGACACACTCTGCATCTTTTTTGGCTTCGTCCCTTCTTTCCAGTATGGGGGACCACACCTGGAAAATGTTGGGCAGGGACGATCCGGGCCCCTCCAATTCCCGAGGTACTCCGACCTGCTCTTTCCCGGTCTGAAAAAATGAGGTCCTCGAGGACTGCCTCATAGAATTGGAGGAACGTCCCTGTGCTGCCAGCGCTTCGGGATAGTACAAAAGCATTGTACATGGCAACCTGCACCATGTAGACCGCAAACTTTTTGTACCATGCCCGGGTTTTCTGCATGGCATTATATGGTTGGAGGACTTGATCAGATAGATCAACTCCACCCATATACTGATTGTAGTCGACGATACAATTGGGCTTTAGGACCATTGCCGTGGTACCTCGCACAGAGACGGTGGTGGTGCTGTTACCGTGGATTGTGGACAGCATAAGGACATCCCTCTTGTCCTTATACCTGACCAGCAACAGGTTTCCACTGGTAAGGGTACGGGTCTCACCCCTGGAGATAGGTACCTGGAGGAGGTAGGTAGGGAGGCCGCGATGATTTTTCTGCACGGTCCCACAAGCGAACGTGGATCTGGCGTAGAGGGCCTGATACAAGGGAATACTAGTGTAAAAGTTATCCACGTACAAGTGGTAACCCTTATCTAGTAGTGGGTAAATAAGGTCCCACACGAGTATCCCGCTAACACCCAGAGTGGGCGGACATTCTGGGGGTTCAATACGGGAATCTCGCCCCTCATACACACAAAATTTGTAAGTGTACCCTGAGATACTCTCACAAATTTTGTACATTTTCCCACCATATCTCGCTCGCTTAGAAGGAATGTATTGGCGGAAACTGAGTCTCCCCTTGAAAGCAACGAGAGACTCATCAACCGCGACCTCCCTTCCAGGTACGTAGGCCTGCGCAAATTTGACCCCGAAATTTTGGATCACCAGCCGTATCTTATACAGACGGTCATAGGCAGGATCACTGCGGGGGGGAAATGCTGCATTGTTTGCATAATGCAGGCATTTCCGGATGGCGTCAAACCTTGAGCACGTCATGGCCATACTGTACAGAGGGGTCTGGTAGAGGACGTCCCCACTCTAGTATTGCCTGACGCTCGGTTTTTGCACTAGACCCATATGCAGCACGAGGCCCCAAAACGTCCTCATCTCGGCTGCACTCACCGGGGTCCAGCCACCGGGTCTAGCCAAAAAGGAGCCCGGGTGCTGAGCAACGGACTGTTGGGCGTACAGGTTCGTCTGCTCCACCATCAGATTCACCAATGGGTCACGGAAAAAAAAAACTAAAAAAGTCTATTTCAGTGAACCCCACTGTGTGAATCAGGATTCCAGGATTGCCAACAAAATCTGGAATTGCAGGCTCGTAGTCCACTGGGGGACACCAGATAAGTTCACCGGTAGGGGGCTCCGGTGCAGTTATTCCGTGGGCCGGGAAACCAGTACGAGCCCCAGGGTTGCTCGTACTGGTTTTTACTAAACTATTCTGTCCCTTCTATCCCTGCCTAAATCGCACCTCTTCCTCACTGACCCTGACCTACCTTGAGGGTGATGGGTGCAGATTGGTGATGGGGGGGTCACGATGGCTCTCCTCACAGCAGCAGCATCTGTGAGGACAGATGGTCCTCACAGCAGCAGCAGGAGCAGGAAGAGGAGGTGAGAGAGGAGCGCCGGGAGTTTGAATCTCACACCTCTCTCCCCGCACGAATCAGCACCAAGGACAGCATCGGGACGGCGAATCAGCATCAAGGACAGCACCGCCGCCCCCTGATGCTCGGATTGTGATTGGTAGTGTGTAATCACACCACCGATCACCGTCCTTTTCCGGTTTATCGGGTAACTGAAGACCCGAATGGACCGGAAACGCAGAAAACCGCAGGTCTGAATTGACCTGCGGTTTTCTGCGATCACCGATACGAGGGGGTCACATGACCCCCCTCGGCATTGTGACAGGATGCCTGCTGAATTATTTCAGCAGGCATCCTGTCCGCATTAACCCCTGCAGTGCCCCAATCTTAGTTTATTCACATGACGTACCGGTACGTCATGTGTCCTTAAGGATTCAGGAAACATGCCGTACTGGTATGTCATGTGTCCTGAAGGGGTTAAAATTTGCCTGCCTATTGTAGTCTATGGAGGTTCGCCCGGTTCGCCCGTTCGCGAATATATGCGGAAGTTCGCGTTTGCCGTTTGCGAACGGAAAATTTTATGTTCATCACATCTCTGATGAGGGGGCCCTGACAAAGTGTTTTAGTCCTGCTCCTCCTGGATGGGCCCCTTCTGGGTCAGGGCCCCAAAGTAGCCAGTTTTCCTGCTTTGCCTGTCGCTACGACCCTGGGCAGACCCATCTGTCAGAACGTGGAGGCGCGTGCACAGATACTATTCCACCATTTTGTTGAAATGCTGCCTCTTGCTAAGACATTCCATATCTGCTGGTGCTGCTGGTTGTTGTGGTGTGGTGACAAAGCTTTTCAACATTTCGGCCATGCTAACCCTGCCTTCTGAGGTGCGGACGGTGACCCAGTTGTGTTGGCGACTTCTTCCAACTCCTCCTCTGTTTTAGTCTTGTGCTTCCACTGAGCCCCCGGTGTGAGGTGTGAATGCCATCAGCAGCGCGTCTACCAGCGTTGGCTTCTTCCGAACACGCTTCAGTGACGGAATTAAGCACGGCACGTTGTCCTTGTAACGGGGATCCAGCAGAGTGGCCACCCAGTAATCTGCACAAGTTGAAATGTGGGCAACTCGACGGTCGTTGCGCAGGCACTGCAGGAAGTAGTCACTCCTGTTTGCCAGGCTGCCCAGAGGCAACGACTAGCTGTCCTCTGTGGGAGGTGTATCATCTGTGTCCTCCGTATCCCCCCAGCCACGCTCAAGTGATGGCCGTGAGCTGCTTTGGGTGCAACCCTGCTGTGAACATGGTTTCTTCTCCTCCTCATCCTCCAGAACTGTGCCCTGGCTGGACAATTGTGTACCTGGCCTATGTTGGTGCAGGAACCCACCCTCCGAGCCACTTGTATATGACTGGCCTTATAAGTTAAGGGTAAGGCATGTATATAGTTTTGATTGTTTACTTAGTTTATCTGACTTATAGTTATTTCAATATGTTTATAAATAAATTTGTAAATAGTGTGTGAATGGGCATTAACCACATCAGCCCCTCTAGCTTAAACACCCTTAATGACCAGACCACTTTTTACAATTCTGCACTACCCTACTTTCACGGTTTATTGCTCGGTCATACAACTTACCACCCAAATGAATTTTACCTCCTTTTCTTCTCACTAATAGAGCTTTTATTTGGTGGTATTTCATTGTTGCTGACATTTTTACTTTTTTTTGCTATTAATAAAAATGTAACGACATTTTTGCAAAAAAATTGCATTTTTCACTTTCTGTTGTAAAATTTAAAAAAAGAATACATTTCTATATACATTTTTCTCTAAATTTATTGTTCTACATGTCTTTGATAAAAAAAAATCCAATAAGTGTATATTTATTGGTTTGGGTAAAAGCTATAGTGTTTACGAACTATGGTGCAAAAAAGTGAATTTCCGCATTTTGAAGCAGCTCTGACTTTCTGAGCACCTGTCATGTTTCTTGAGATGCTAGAATGCCAGAATAGTATAAATACCCCCCTAGGCTGCAATAAAGTGGCACATATGTGGTATCGCCGTACTCAGAAGAAGTAGGGCAATGTGTTTTGGGGTGTATTTTTACATATACCCATGCTGGGTGAGAGAAATATCTCTGTAAACTGACAACTTTGTATAAATAAATTTAAAAAGTTGTCATTTACAGAGATATTTCTCACACCCTGCATGGGTATATGTAAAAATACACCCCAAAACCCATTGTCCTACTTCTCCTGAGTACGGCGATACCACATGAGTGACTTTTATTTGCAGCCTGCGTGCTCAAAGGGGCCCAAATTCCAATGAGTACCTTTAGGATTTCACAAGGCATTTTTACGCATTTGGATTCCAAATGACTTCTCACGCATTAGGGGCCCCTAAAATGCCAGGGCAGTATAAGTACCCCACATGTGACCCCATTTTAGAAAGAAGACACCCCAAGTTAGTGGAATATGAGACTTTGTAAGAAAAACTAAAAAAAATCAATTTCCGCTAACTTGTGCAAAAAAAAAAAAATCTTCTATGAACTCGCCATGCCCCTCACGGAATACCTTGGGGTGTCTACTTTCTAAAATGGGGTCACATGTGAGGTGTTTGTACTGCCCTGGCATTTGAGGGTCTCCTCAATCATTACCTGTATGGCCAGCATTAGGCTATATATTCTCCTTATATTGAGCATACGGGTAATGAGATTTTTTTTTCCGTTTTTCCGTTCATTCGCATCGATCAATGTGGATGAAAAAAGCCAAAAAATATCCCCCCCAAAAAAAAATAAAGAGGGGAAAGGACATAGGAGTGCTTGCGAAGTAAGGCCCCATTCACACGTCCGCAATTCTGCGGAATAGATGCGGACCCATTCAGTGTGAATGGGGCCGGTGGTGATGCGGAGAGCACACTATGTAGTGATGGGGGGGTGACAGGGGGTGATCAGGGGGGTGACATGGGGTGATCAGGGGTTAATCAGTGACGGGGGGGGGGTTGGGAGGGTCTGTGTGGTGATTGGTGCACTTACATATGTTTCCTCTGGTGGTCCCAAGCAAAAGGGACCACCAGAGGAGCAGGCAGCAGGCATATCAGACGCTGTTAACAAAACAGCGTCTGATATGCGATTTTTTTAACTACTACAGCCTGCCAGCGCACGATCAGCACTGGCAGGCTGTAGTTTAAGTTCCTCCCGACGTGATACTGTGAGCGCTCACAGCAAATCTCGCCTGTCGCGAGATTACGCGCCGACGCGCCAAGGAGGAACA
Organism: Bufotes viridis; assembly: GCA_033119425.1. Lineage (NCBI taxonomy): Eukaryota > Metazoa > Chordata > Amphibia > Anura > Bufonidae > Bufotes > Bufotes viridis. The sequence goes on from JAKVIS010000074.1 coordinate 24,799, forward strand.
TCCCGGCCGCCCGCAGAACGCATCTCTGCGTTAGGCGGTCAGAATGTGGTAATGAGTGGTTTAAGTGAAAGTGTGTGTGGGGGGGGGGGGTGTAGGGTGTGAGGCTGGTCGGGTTAATTTTCTCTTTTTGAAATGTTCCTTGTATAGTTTTTGTTACGATTTAAAAAGTCCTGATAACCGTGGAAATGTTACCCAACAATGTAACCGACAAATTTTATAAAATGATTTGCCTGTCACATCTGCAGCTCAGGGCACAGGGGTCCTTGAGCACCAATAAAAGTGAAATTGTCCCACTAGAATCTAAGAGCTGGATTAACTGAATTGATTTTCACTGTCAGGTGTTTAAGAATTTCTGCAATTTCTGAATTTTATCGATCTTCCTTGGGGCCTCTGATATTATTATCTTTGTACTGACAATATTCATGTGTATCCTTGATTCACCCGCAGGTGGATGTAAATCCCATACACACCTGTAGGTTGACTCGAATAAATAGCTGAGTCACTGTCTACATGGTCATATTATGTGCCATATTCAAATAGATGTATTTATTTTCATGTATTATGTAAGCGACATTCTCGTTTTTTGTACCTCTTTTTATCACATGTAGAGCCTGATGAAGGGCATAAGAATCGCCTGAAACGTTGCTACTATTATATAATGATGCAATCCGGCTAAATAAACTCACACACTTGCAAAGAATCTCCTGGTGTGCTGTCAAACTTTATATGAACCAAAATCCTTATGAATAGGTGTGACAGGGATGCATAAAGAGTAGGGTGGAGTGGTACTATTGTCATGAATAAGGACCGGAATTGTGTGGTCCGAAACGCATAGACCGTGTACCTGCCTTGGAAAGTATTTACCGCATAAAATAAGGCTCTTCATTTTAGAAGCTGGACTTCATTCCTCTTTTTAATTGTGCAAATGTGCAACAGATTTTATGGTCTTCACGTTCTTTTATACATGAGTAAATCTGTTAAGCCTTGAAATTGTGGCCTAATACTACAGATGTTGAGGTCTTCACATTCTTTTACACATAAGTAAATTTGTTAATCCTTATTGTGTAATTGGGATGAAATTGCGGTCTGATACTACAGATGTTGACGTGTTCATGTTCTTTTATACATAATGCAATCTGTGAATTCTTTATTATGTAATTATTTAAATTATTTATTTAAATGTATACGAATTACATAAAGTGCATCGGGAAATTAAGCAGAGTACATCGCATATTTCAAAAACAACACTACAATGAGAAGGTCAACATAATAGATTGAACTGACATAATAAAAGGGTAATTGCAGTATAGGGTAATATACACCCTTAAAACACAACATATTTGTCTAAGCATGTACCCAGCATGAAAATGCTGATAAAAAGGCAGTCGTGGTGCCATCAACGAGAAGAACATATTTTCCAAACCCGTACCCATATGGAAAAGTGCAAACATCAGGTACTGCAATAGAGAATCCATGAAAGTTCAAGGCAAAAACAAACACATATAACAGATCTCAACTGCATCACTTAGACAAAAACAAAACATTGACGAAAAAGGAGCACAGGCGGGAAGGTGGGGGGGGGGGCACCGAAAGAGTACAAAGAGTGAGTCACCTGGTTTCTCGAAACAATAGGCTCTGAAAACCCTGGGAGTCCTGGGATGAAAACCACGGGGCCCAAGCATCCAGAAAAGCTTTATGTTTAGCTGCAAGGTAAGTTCCTCCATTCTCTGGATCTCCTCAACATTTTGAATCCAGCAGCCAGTCGTTGGAGGCGAAGAGGACTTCATCCTCGCAGGGATGCATACCCTCGCCGCTATCACGAAGGAGCACAGACAAGACTTGCGAAGCACGCTCATTGGTAAATCCGATAAAAATATTAGGAAAAAAAAGTTTTCGGGATTGAGAACTGAAAAATTGAGGACAGCGTAGGCTGGAATTGCGGCTTAACACTACAAATTTTAGGGTGTTCACTTTCTTTTCTGCATAAGTGAATCCGATAATACTTAATTTTGTGATTGGGGTGAAATTGCGGCCTGATAATATCGGTCATGTCAAACTAATTTAATCAATTTCTATGAGGAGGTAACTTCTAGACTTGACTGCGGTGAATCAATGGATGTCGTATATCTGGACTTCTCCAAAAATGTCTGTATGTGGGTAAGTGACTGGCTTAGTGATAGAAAAAAGAGGGTGGATAATAGAGATGAGAACATTTTTCAAATATTCGATTCGGCCGGTTCACCAAATGTAAAAAAAAAAAAATTGGTTAGATCCGAATTTATTTACAGCAAATTTAGTCAAAAAACTTCTATTTCCTCGCTGCAGAGAGCCTTTATAGTGGTGTAGAACACTGTGCCTTGCAGTAACACGCATAGGGATTGTGCTGGGGTAGTGAAATAATACTGTTAGTCAGTATGACATGCAGATGACAGGCGTCGCTCTTAGAATCACTGCACACCTCACTTATTTGGGCAGTCACAGTGCCAAAACTGACCAAATAACTCAACTATGAACTCAGCCTTACATTTACATGTTAGCGCCAAGAAGAAGCGCCCTCCTTTTACACCCTCGTCAGCTGATTTCACATAGACGTCTTCAGAACCTGTTATATTAAACACTTATAGAAGTAGAGCCCCCCGACAGAGTGGAGAGGGGGTCAGCAGTAAGTTTGTGTTAACGTCACTGATTATTTTTATATCCATCAGAATAATAACCCCCCAAAAAACCGAATCCTGTATATTTTTATTTTGCCACTATTACATGAGAAAATGGGCTTTATAACATATAACTACACCTCTGAATGGAAAATATATTTTTCTTTTGCCACTAATACACGCAAAAAAAAAGTGCTTTAGCACATATAACTGCACTGCTGAAAGGCAAATATATTTTACTTTTGCCACTAATATACAGTATGCCAAAAAGGGCTGTAATTTTCGCCCTTCACCGCACAACGGCTAATAAGCCCATTTTTTCCTCCACTAATACAAGCCAAAAAATGCTTTAGAACATATAACTGCCCCGCACAAGGGCAAATAAGATGTATAAATATTTCCTTGTAATAAACCCTGTTAATGGCGGTATCACACAGCACTTGCTCTCCAATAACAAGAACGGTTTGCTGGAATTACAGAGCTGTATAATGACAATTTTGGTCCCCAGTCAGTGCAGCAAGGTGTAATAGGATTGTTCCTATTACCCAGGCTGTAACCTCCCCTACTGAACCCTGTTCTACATAAATGCTGTGGAATGATTCCTCCCTATCCTTTCCCTACACCTTGAATAATCTTTTCCTGCACTTGTAAATCGCTTTTTTAGCACAATTAAGTTTTTTCTAACATTGTCCCTAGCGCCTGCTGACGACTTCTCCCTGCTCCACCATTCAGCCTGCAGGCACAACCTGTGTGGGTGGGGCCTGCATCCCGATAATCTGCATAAGCCCCACCCACACAGTGCTGCAGAGTAAACTGTGCCTGCAGGGAAGAGAGGACTGTGAGCTTCAGGAATAGAAGTAGTTACTGTGTTTTTTTATTTTTAATACAGAGGAGGCACAGAGGAATTTATTACTATGGAGGGGGCACCGAGGTCTTTATTACTATGGAGGGGGCACAGTGGTCTTTATTACTATGGAGAGGGCACAGAGGACTCTATTACTATGGAGGGGGCACAGAGGGCTTTATTACTTTGGAGGGGGCACATAGGTATTTACTAATATTGTGGGGGCACAGAGAACTTTATTACTATGGAGGGGGGCACAGAGGTCTTTAATACTATGGAGGGGGCACATAGGGCATTACTAATGTAAAGGGAGCTCAATGGGCATTTCTATTATGGAGGGGGCACAGAGCCAGAGGGCATCACTACAATGAAAGGGGCACAATGGGGAATATTACTCTGAAGGGGGCACAATGGGGAATATTACCGTGAAGGGGGCACATATAGAGCATTACAACTGTGAACGGGGCACAGAGAGGGCATAACTACTGTGAGAGGGCACAATGTGGGCATAACTACTGTGAGGGGGCACTACTGTAAAGGTTGTACAATGAGGGCAAGTCTACGTCGGGGGTGTACAAGTATTGGGGGGGATGCCGGGAAAGGACCCTCCCCGGGTGACAAACACCGTAGGCACACCACTGAAGCAGGGAACTATTTGCTCCCTGCTCCACCATTGAGCCGCCAGCGCTCCACAGTAGAGTTGAGCGGACACCTGGAAGTTCGGGTTCGACGGGTTCGGCCGAACTTCACAAAAAAATTCAGGTTCGGGACCCTAACTTTACCCCAAGCCTGAACCCCATTGAAGTCAATGGGGAGCAAAACTTTTGGGCACTAAAATGGCTGTAGAAAAGTCCTGGAAAGGGCTAGAGGGATGCAAAAGGCAGCAAAATGTGATTAAGAGCATGGCTCATGCTCTGCAAACAATTGAGAATAGGGAAATAAAATAAATAAATATTATTAACTTGCAACTTGGAGGAGGAGGATGTGGAGTCGAAGGTTGAGGAGGCGGTGAATGTGGTGTTGTAGGTGGAAGAGCCGATGGAAGAGGAGGTAGCCCCCCAAATAATGGGACAAATTAAAAAAGAAAACAAAGAATAAGTGCACTTGAGTACAAGAATGTAGGGTTTAGGCCGGTATAAATGTCTATTCTGCACAAGGTACAGACAAGTCTTGTGTGATCCAAGCCTGGTTCATTTTAATGAACGTGAGCTTGTCCACATTGGCTGTGGACAGTCGCTGCGTTTGTCTGTAATGACACCCTCTGCCATGCTAAATACACGTTCAGACAATACACTGGCTGCAGGGCAGGCCAGCACCTCCAAGGCATTAAGGGCAAGCTCAGGCCATGTGGACACTTTAGCGACCCAGAAGTTAAATGTGGCAGAACCATCAGTCAGTACGTGTAGGCGTGTGCACACATACTGTTCCACCATGTTGTTCAAATGCTGCCTCCTGCAAAGACATCCCATATCAGCTGGTGGTGTCGGTTGCTGTGGCGTGGTGACAAAGCTTTTCCACATGTCGGCCATGCTAACCATGCCTTTTGAGGTGCTGGCCGTGACCCAGCTGTGTTGGCGACCTCTTCCTCCTCTGCCGTCGCCTTGTGCTTCCACTTGTCCCCTGGTGTCAGTTGGGAATACCCTAAGGAGCGCGTCTACCAGCATGCACTGGTAGTCACGCATCTTCCTATCACTATCAAGGGATGTGTGTCAAACTGGCTAGTTCCAGAGCTGCAACGGTATTTCGCCCATTATCGCACACCACCAGACCGGGCTTGAGGCTCACTGGCAACAACCACTCATCGGTCTGTTGTTCTATGCCCTCCACAGCTCCTGTGCGGTGTGGGGTTTGTCTCCCAAACACATGAGTTTTAAAACCGCCTGCTGATGTTTACCCCTGGCTGTGCTGAAGTTGGTGGTGAAGAGGAGGTGGTACAAGAGGCTGACCGGATGAGGAGGAGGAAGCAGAGGAGGAGGCAACAGGAGGCAAAGAATAATGCCCTGCGATCTTCGGTGGTGGAAGGATATGCGCCAAACCGCTATCCGCCTCGGGCCCAGCTGCCACTACATTTACCCAGTGTGCAGTTAGGGAAATAGAGCGTCCCTGCCCGTGCTTACTGATCCATGTATCTGTGTTTATGTGGACCTTGCCATAGATGGAGTTGCGCAGTGCACACTTGATTTTATCCTTCATCTGTTTGAGCAGGGAAGGGACGGCTAGCCTGGAAAAGTAGTGGTGGCTGGGAACGACATAATGTGGGACAGCCTCCGCCATCAGCTGTTTAAAACAGTCGTCTCCACCTGATGGAATGACAGCATTTCAAAGGCCAGTAATTTTGAAATCCTGGCATTCAGGGCCAGGGACTGAGGGTGGGTAGGTGGGTATTTCCTCTTTCTCTCCAGTGTTTGGGAGATGGACTGCTAAACGCTTGCCTGTGACATGGTGGAGATGCTTGGTGATGGTGACGGAGGTGGTGGTGTTGGTGGCACATCCTCTGTTTGCTGGTTGGCAGGTGCCACTGTGACTCCAGAGGTGGAGGAAGAGGCAGAGACAGCAGCAGAAGAGGAAGCAGGTGGAGCCTGAGACCTTTCTTGGTTTTTAAGGTGTTTAATTCCCTGCAGTTCGTGCTTTGCTTGTAGATGCCTAGTCATGCAAGTTGTGCTCACGTTTAGAACGTTTATGCCTCGTTTCAGTTGCTGATGGCACAATGTGCAAATCACTTTGTCTTAAGAACTGCCACACCAATGAACTCCTTGGAGCAGGCTTTGGTGTGCTCGGTCCCTGGGTGCTGTGGGCAGTAGCAGGCATACTGTCTCGGGGACGGCCGCTCCGCTTTTGCACCCTGCTCCCTCTTTTGCTGTGCTGTTGCCTCTGTGCGACCACTGCCTCTTCCTCAGAACTGCACACGTCACTAGCATGACCTTGAGTCCAGTTGGGGTCTAGGACCTCATCATCCTCCACATCATCTTCCACCCATTCTTGACCCCTGCCCTCCTCGTTGTTCTGCACATTGCATCAGTGCATTCAATGTCTTCCACTTCTGGGGCAGGGCTATGTGGATGGCCCGGGGAAACCCTGCCAGCAGAATCATCAAAAAGCTTAAGAGTCTGCTGCATGGCTTGGAGCTCAGACTGCTTGGCTGATTTGCAAGGGGGTTGAGGAGAAAAACTGATGGGCATGGGCTGCAGGTGCCAACTCTGAGCTTTCTGCAGAGGACTGGGTGGGAGATAATGAGATGGAACTGGAGGCACTGTCAGCCACCCAGTCTACTATTGCCTGTACTTGTTCTGGCCTCACTATCTGTAGAGCGGCACTCGGGCGTACCAAATAACGCTGCAGGTTCTGTCGCCTACTCGCACCTGAGGAATGTGTTTCACTTGGATGTGTAGCTGGCGCAGAACAGCCATGTCCTCTCCCAGCAACAGGAGCTCCACCAACACCACCACGACCATGCCCACGTCCCTTATTTGATGTTCTCCTCATTATTTGCGTTCACCCACCAAACTAACTGATGGTTTATCTCAGGTGTCAATTTAACTGCCAATAGTCAACAATTAAGTTCACTAACAGTAAGGATGTGCCGGTGTCATAAACAGAATAAATTTCTTTAGGTCACACAACAGTGTAACAGAGCAATTCAATACAATTACTTCACTATCACCAAAAATTTTATTTTTCCAACCAACAATGTAACAGCAAAAGTTAATGGTTTAATTTGACTTTCAGAAACGCAGCAAAGGCCACAAATGTGCAATCTAGCACAAAAGCAGTGTTGTTTGCAAACAACTATGTAAATGCAGTAGTTTACGGTTTTATTGGACTATCAGAAGTGCAGATTAGGCCACAAATGTGCAATCTAGCTCAAAAACGGTGTTTTTTGCAAACAACTATAGAAATTCAGTAATTTACGGTTTTATTGAAATATCAGAAGTGCAGACTAGGCCACAAATGTGCAATCTAGCACAAAACCAGTGTTTTTTGCAACTATAGAAATGCCACCATGTCATTGGTAAATTATAAAATAGGTAATGCAGCGTTGTATGCAAACATGCTCTGTGGTACTACAATAGGTTTTTTTTCAACCAACTATAGAAATGCAGTATGTCACTGGTAAATTATAAAATAGGTAATGCAACCTTGTACGCAAAAGTGCTATCTAGCACAAAAATTGTGCTTTTTTACAGCAGCAAGGTAACTGCAGTATTTTACGGTTTTATTGGACTTTCAGATATGCAGTGCCTGTGGCAGACAGATAAATAAATGTTCGGGTTCGGGTCTGGCTGCGAAAAATCGTAAAGTTCGGTACGAACCCGGTCTTTACAGTTCGGGTTCGCTCAACTCTCCTCCACAGCAGCAGCAGCAGCACGATGTCCTCAAACATCGTCCTGCTGATCTGTGTAGGAGGAGGAGCAGGGTAGGCTGGGAATTAGCCTCTGCTCCTCCTACACAGCAGCGCCATGTGTCACAGTATCCTGCTGCTGCTGTTGGGGAGCGGAGATCATGGGAGGAGCCAGGTTATTGAGGCGAGGAGTATTTATTGTTTGTTTTTTCACTTGATGTGAAGGGGGCATATCTGGACACAACCACTGTGAAGGGGGCACTGGGCACATATCTTGGCATATCCACAGTAAGAGGGCACATATCTTGGCATATCTACTGTGAAGTGGCACATATCTTGGCATATCAACTGTGAGAGGGCACATTTTGGGATATCTACTGTGAAGGGGGCACATGTCTTGGCATAGCTACTATGAGAGGGCACATATCTTGGCATAGCTACTATGAGAGGGCACATATCTTGGCATATCTACCGTGAGGGGACACATATCTTGGCAAATCAACTGTGAGGGGGCACATCTTTTGGGATATCTACTGTGAAGGCGGCACATATCTTGGCATATGTACTGTGAGGGGGCACATATCTTGGCATATCTACTGTGAGGGGGGCACATATTTTGGGATATCTACTGTGAGTAGACCTGATGGACTGAAACACTGGGTAGAAAATAAAAGTAGGCACATAAGGACTGATTCACATATATCCGCTCTGTAGCATGCTCTGTGTAAGTTATTTAATCTATAATGCAGTTTCATTGCTGTAAGCGCCGTGAAAAATGCCACAAGGGGGCCCACTAAGACTTTATCGCCCAAGGGCCCACATGAACCTGGAGCTGGCCCTGTGGATGGACAGATGTCTTTTTCAGCCTTATAAACTATGTTACTCACTAAATGGGGTAAAATTGAGGACTGATATTGCATATTTTAGGGTCTTCACATTATTTTATACATATGTAAATCCATTGTAGGTGATTATAAAGGTTTTGTTTTGTTTTGTTTTGTGCAACAATAAAAAAATGATATATAAGCAGGTCCTACTCCAAGCATCCCCTAATTAATTATACTACCTGCACGCCCACTTGGCACACAGCCCATCCGAGTAAAAGAAATTTCCATAAATGGAAAGCAAGTAATATTTATGTGGGTCTGCTTGTCGTGTGTAAAGTTCAAATATAAATGTTCTTTTTTTTTTGTTTAATAGACATATCTTCTTCAAGTGAGGCAGCCAGCACTCATCCTCGCCGATGTCGCCGACATGATACAGTATGTAAAGATGGCTTATAGCAAGCCCCACTGTAATATTTTGTCATTATTCTAATTATGTTTTTAATTTTTTCTCAGCCATCGTCTGTGGAGGAGATGTATCCTGGCCAAGAAGGGTCCGCAGAGGAGGAAAGTGGGGGAGTTGGACAGCAAATGGTAGGTGTTTAAAAATACATGTTATTGTTTGTTCTGAAATTTATTTAATTTTTCAATTTTACAGCCATCTCGTCCCATTGCCTTTTGGAGTCGTGTAAGTATTTGCAATCAAAGTCTTTTAAATTCAAAAAGTTTCAAACAGTATTTAAAAAATTTTCATTTTTTTTAGGGTTTCTGAGTCTCCACCAGAATGAATGAGGATTACGTTAGTTTTTTTATAGACAATTACCTTATCATCCAGATGGTGGAGGCACGTCCAGCGTTGTGAAACCACACTGACTTCTGTGCGACCGCAACCCGGCTCCTCTGGCACAAAATCGGTGAGGCAATTGAGCCGAATTGGGAGGACCTCAGAGACAAGCAACGGGAACAGTGCCGTAAGTATACAGTATTTCATTTGTAGACTGCATACACAAATGTTTTATTGCTCAGAAGTAGGGTTGAGCGAACCCAAACTGTATAGTTCGGGTTCGTACCGAATTTTGGGGTGTACGGGACACGGACCCGAACATTTTTGTAAAAGTCCGAGTTCAGTGTTCGGCGCTTTCTTTGCGCTTTTTGAAAGGCTGCACAGAAGCCAATCAACAAGCCTCATACTACTTGCCCCAAGAGGCCATCACAGCCTTGCCTACTAATGGCATGGCTGTGATTGGCCAGAGCAGCATGTGACCCAGCCTCTATATAAGCTTGAGTCACATAGCGCTGTACGTCACTCTGCTGTTACAAGTGTAGGGAGAGGATGCTACTGACATGTGATTTCAGGGAGAGAATAGGAGAGAATCTAATTCAGCGATCTACCTAGAAATAGTTGTGTGGGTGCAGGGCACTATCCTTTTACCCTGCCCTGAGCTCATTGAACAAAAAATACTAACTTTTAGAATTCTGTTAGTTAGGTGGGTGGTGGCGGCCATTTTACGCATGCTCAGTGCACTAGCACTGCATCTGAGCTTTTGGGACATTGCAAATCACATTTTTTTGGGGCAAACTACAACATCTGTATTAGTCAGTGTGCAATGTAATCCACCCATCATTTTCTGGGGTTTGAAAAATACACTTTTTTTTCAAAAAACTGTATTTTCCAGATCTGCAAGTGTTAAATTCAAGTTTAATACATACAGCATTCATATTCTGTTAGCAAAAAAAGACTTAAAAGTTATAAAGACTTTTTTGGCAATCTACAACATCTGTATTAGTCAGTGTGCAATTTGAGCTAGAAATACACCCATCATTTTCTGGGGTTTGAAAAACACACTTGTGAAATTACAGGCTTATAATATCCTCCTGTCAAATTCAGTTGTTAAACAAACAGTTGTTTGGGCACAAAAAATTTACCGTATTTTTCGCCCTATAAGACGCACCAGCCTATAAGACGCACCTGGGTTTTTGAGGAGAAAAATAAGAAAAAAAATATTTTTAACCAAACGGTGTGCTTTTGAAGTAATGGTGGTCTGTGCATGACAGTATTATGGGGGGGATCTGTGGATGGCACTGTTATGTGGGGGAGATGTGGATGGCACTGTTATGGGGGGATCTGTGGATAGCACTGTGATGGGGGGATCTGTGGATAGCACTGTGATGGGGAGATCTGTGGATAGCACTGTGATGGGGGGATCTGTGGATAGCACTGTGATGGGGGATCTGTGGATAGCACTGTGATGGGGGATCTGTGGATAGCACTGTGATGGGGAGATCTGTGGATAGCACTGTGATGGGGGATCTGTGGATAGCACTGTGATGGGGGATCTGTGGATAGCACTGTGATGGGGGATCTGTGGATAGCACTGTGATGGGGGCATTTATGAATGACACTGTAATGGATTGGATCTGTGGATGACACATATATAGCATCTTATGCTATATGTGTCATCCACAGATCACCCCAATTACAGTGTCATCCACAGGTGCCCCCATTACATTGCCATCCAAAGATATACCATTTATAATCTTTAATCATGTCCCCTTATTCCCTATAATCCCAGTACAGTAGCTGTATGCTAACCTGCTATACCGATCCTCTAGCAGGCAGAGCGGTGCGGCGGCAGGCTGCTGTGTAACGTCCTCACTGATGTCATCTGCCTGCTCCTCCTGCTTCATTCATAAAGTGAAAGGAGCAGGCAGATGGCGTCAGTGAGGACGTTACACAGCAGCCTGCCGCAGCACCGCTCTGCCTGCTAGAGGATCGGTATAGCAGGTTAGCAGAGCGCTACTGTACTGGGATTATAGGGAATAAGGGGACATGAAAAAAAGATTATAAATGGTATAAAAGCAGTCACGCTGTGAGCGGCGGGCCGCCCGCCGCGTGTTGACAGGCTCCGCCCCCTCCTCCTTCCATGCTGATACATCGCAGGCTGTGCGATGTATCAGCTTTAACTATAGGAAAATGGTAGTATTCGCCATATAAGACGCACTGCCATTTCCCCCCCACTTTTGGGGGAAAAAAAGTGCGTCTTATATGGCGAAAAATACGGTAGTTGGCAGCCTTTGATGCAGATGTCATTGTGAGATACACCCTTAATACATTTGGGTTACATTCAGAGATTTTAAATACCGGCATTTGGTGCACCAATATTGAGTTCAGGCCCTTTGAGATCCCCCCTATACATACAGGGGTTTGAATTAGGCATTTGAAATACAGCCTTTTTGTGCAAAGATATATTCAGTCCTCTTTTCTGCTCACTGTCTTGTGGTGTTTTTTTATTATTTCTTTGAATTATTTTATGGCATATCTAGTAAAAGTTATGTTTTAAGTATCTGAATACCTGTTCAACATTGGATTTAGAAAGGTATATTTACTACAAGCCTACACTGATTCAGGGCGTGTGTGATCCCCCCTATACATACAGGGTTTTGAATTAGGCATTTGAAATACAAGGACGTGGTCGATCTGTGCCAGCTACACGCACAAGTAAAACCCCTTCCTCAGGTGCGAGTAGGCGACAAAACCTGCAGCGGTATTTGGTCGGGTGAGGTCCATGCGACACCTGTGTTCTTTGTTGCGCTGTTTCGAGTACTCCACCAACATGGCCAGTGCCCACATTCTAACTTTTTCTGATTACTGGGTGGCCACGCTGCTGGATCCCCGTTACAAGGACAATGTACCGTCCTTAATTCCGTTACTGGAGCGTGATCGTAAGATGCGTGAGTACAAGCGCACACTGGTAGACGCGCTGCTGGTGGCATTCCCATCTGACAAAGGGGGCTCAGTGGAAGCACAAGGCGAAGGCAGAGGATAAGGAAGAGGTCGCCAAAGCAGCTGGGGCACCGCCAGCACCTCAGAAGGAAGGGTTAGCGTGGCCGAAATGTGGAAAAGCTGCGTCCCCCGCCTCCTCAAACTCCTACTCCATATGGAACTCCAAACTTTTAATGTGTATAGTACCACTGCTATACCTATTAGACCGGTAAAATAAATTAAAAATATTATCTGTTACATTTTCTGGTGAAATTAACCACTTTTTGGGTGTATAGTACCACTGCTATACCTAGTAGGCCACTTAAAAAAAATATGTAAATTGTCATTAACATTTTCTGGTGAAATTCACTAATTTTTGGGTGTATAGTAACACTGCTATACCTAGTAGACCGGTAAAAAAATAAAAAATTGTCAGTTACATTTTATGGTCAAATTCACAAATTTTTGGGTGTAATATACCCCTCCTCTACCTAGTTGACAGCTTAATAAATTTCAATAATTTTTCTTTTACATTTTCGGGTGACAATAAACAATTGTTTTCTGTCATAGACCCCTGCTCTACCAAGTAGACAGGTTAATTAATTTCAGTAAATTTTAATTTCAGTTACATTCTTGTGTTGACATTATACAATTTTTGATGTAAATAAACCCCTGCTCTGCATAGGTGACGAGGAATAAAATTTCGGAAATGCTTCTTTAATTGATGCGCCCCACCTCCTTTGATTCAATGCTTAAACTTAAACAAGTTGTACCACATTTAAGCTTCAATAATTTGTCCCACATTTCCGCTATACTCTTTTGGCCAACATTTCTGCCTCAATAGCTTTTCCCACAGTTCCGCTTGACTCTTTTGGCCCACATTTGGGCTTCTGTAATTTGTCCCACATTTGCGCCTCAATAGCTTTTCACACATTTATGCTCGATCCCAAATTTTTTTTATACATTTATCTCTCTTAAGATTGGTCTCTTTTTCTCACGCTCCCTCTCTGGCCTAGAACCCTGATTGCCCGCCACCCGTGATCACCATGGTAGGAGCATAAAAGAACATCGAAAGTTGATAGAGCAGATATCAAATTGGATCGTGAACATCACGGGGACGTGCGACATGGTGGGGCAGTAAGTGTGCACACGCCTACATGAACTGATTGCCTGGGGTCAGCCTTTGCAACTTCTGGAAGAGGGGTTAGGTGGTCACTTGGACCTAGTGTAACCTTTGCAACCTCTCTGACTAGTAATAAGTAAAATGTAATCTTTATTAATCACTTGGGAACATGTAACTTATGGGTCTCCAAGTTGGGCACATGGCCTGAGCTTGCCGTTTACCCCTTGGAGGTGCTGGCATGCCCTGCAGCCAGTGTATTGTCTGAACGTGTGTTTAGCATGACTGGAGGTGGTTATCACAGGTTAAATTTCCCAATGTTTTGGGGTGTAACCTAATTTTAAAAATAAAATTTAAAACCAAAAAGCAGTGTAGGCTACCTCCTCCTCTTCCACCATCGCTTCCACCTACACTGCCACATCCACCGCCTCCTCAACCTCCTACTCCAAATGGACCTAGATCAAGAGTATTATTTGTTATTTTTACCTATTATGTTATTTAAAGTCATTTCCCTATCCGCATTTGTATGCAGAGCACTTGTCATGCTCTTGCTGGCATTTGCAGCCCTCTAGCCCTTTCCATGACTTTTTTCCAGCCATTTTAGTGCTCAAAAGTTCGGGTCCCCATTGACTTCAATGGGGTTCGGGGTCAAGTTCGGGTCCCGAACTCGAACTTTTTTCCGAAGTTCGGCCGAACCCGTCGAACCCGAACATCCAGGTGTCCGCTCAACTCTACTCACCATGAGAATATATATATATATGCTTGATATAGGCTTGATAAAGGCCTCATGGAGTAGGCTAAAACGTTGCCTTGGAATAAATTGGGTCATCACCATTTAACTCAGGAGTGCTGCCTCTTCTCTGGGATCTATATATATATACATACACACAGCGAAGTACAGATGTATGATGTAACCGGCTGATTTTGTGCGTTTTACACACATATATATATATATATATATATATATATATATATATATACATAAACTGCTTTAAATCTTAATTCTGTATTTCAGTAAAAGACCCCGTCCATCATTACATTACATACATTCCACACTTAATTTGCATTTGTTATGAGTTCTGAGTTGTTTGTCTAAATTCTGAACATTGTGTGACTACATTCTCTCTTGTCCGCCGCAGGCCTTCGACAGAGGATCTGGAGGTGGTCGTGTTGTCCGCTGAGGAGGAGGGAGAGCAAGCTGGACCCTCCCAGCAGCAACATCATGAGGCGCCAGCCCCACCTGATGTGGGCAAAGAGGTGGAGATGGAAGAGGCAAGACCCTCCCAGCAGCCAGATTCCCCCCCCCAGCTCCTGATGATGATGAAGAGGAGTAGGATAGAGAGAACTGTGACGTCACTGGCTGGGGCGTCCAGGCGGTCTTTAGTGACGGCAGACGCGGGAAGTTCAGTGCCGTGCGCCGATGTGGGAAATAGGGGACTGCGCATGTTCTTGATGACGTAATGGTCATGTGATCGCAGTCACATGACCGCGGCCGACAGTCATGACAACGGCAGACGCGGAGGCTGATGCTGGCAGCGTGCATCTGCGTGAGAAGCAGGAAACTGTACTTGAGGTGGTGACGTCATGGTCACATGATCGCCACTGACATACACAGTAGTGTTATTATATTCTATAGTTTCCAGGATCCTGCAAGTGCCTGCCGTGGCAAACGAGTCCCTAAATAGTCTATTATCAATTATGGCATAAGCAGAAGTATTTACTAATAATCCCACATAATATCACAAAAAAGTCATTTCCCTATCCGCATTTGTATGCAGAGCACTTGTCATGCTCTTGCTGGCATTTGCAGCCCTCTAGCAGGTTCTTTGTCTACAGCGGTGGAATGGGCCCCAGCCAGACTGGGGCGACAGCAAAAATAAACGTATACACCTCTGACAGCAGCAGGTTCTTTGTCTACAGCGGTAGCCAGACACATACCAAATGAAAGTGGGATAGAGAGAACTGTGACGTCACTGGCTGGGGCGTCCAGGCGGTCTTTAGTGACGGCAGACGCGGGAAGTTCAGTGCCGTGCGCCGATGTGGGAAATAGGGGACTGCGCATGTTCTTGATGACGTAATGGTCATGTGATCGCAGTCACATGACCGCGGCCGACAGTCATGACAACGGCAGACGCGGAGGCTGATGCTGGCAGCGTGCATCTGCGTGAGAAGCAGGAAACTGTACTTGAGGTGGTGACGTCATGGTCACATGATCGCCACTGACATACACAGTAGTGTTATTATATTCTATAGTTTCCAGGATCCTGCAAGTGCCTGCCGTGGCAAACGAGTCCCTAAATAGTCTATTATCAATTATGGCATAAGCAGAAGTATTTACTAATAATCCCACATAATATCACAAAATAGTCATTTCCCTATCCGCATTTGTATGCAGAGCACTTGTCATGCTCTTGCTGGCATTTGAAGCCCTCTAGCCCTTTCCATGACTTTTTTCCAGCCATTTTAGTGCTCAAAAGTTCGGGTCCCCATTGACTTCAATGGGGTTCGGGGTCAAGTTCGGGTCCCGAACTCGAACTTTTTTCCGAAGTTCGGCCGAACCCGTCGAACCCGAACATCCAGGTGTCCGCTCAACTCTACTCACCATGAGAATATATATATATATGCTTGATATAGGCTTGATAAAGGCCTCATGGAGTAGGCTAAAACGTTGCCTTGGAATAAATTGGGTCATCACCATTTAACTCAGGAGTGCTGCCTCTTCTCTGGGATCTATATATATATACATACACACAGCGAGGTACAGATGTATGATGTAACCGGCTGATTTTGTGCGTTTTACACATATATATATATATATATATATATATATATATATATATACATAAACTGCTTTAAATCTTAATTCTGTATTTCAGTAAAAGACCCCGTCCATCATTACATTACATACATTCCACACTTAATTTGCATTTGTTATGAGTTCTGAGTTGTTTGTCTAAATTCTGAACATTGTGTGACTACATGAGTTCCCATTCTCTCTTGTCCGCCGCAGGCCTTCGACAGAGGATCTGGAGGTGGTCGTGTTGTCCGCTGAGGAGGAGGGAGAGCAAGCTGGACCCTCCCAGCAGCAACATCATGAGGCGCCAGCCCCACCTGATGTGGGCAAAGAGGTGGAGATGGAAGAGGCAAGACCCTCCCAGCAGCCAGATTCCCCCCCCCAGCTCCTGATGATGATGAAGAGGAGTAGGATGTCACCCGCCCCAGCCACAAGGGTAAATATTTGCACATAGCAATATCATTCTGTATAAAATCCTAACAGTACTGAATAATTGAAAAAAAAAAAATGCGGCAGATACAGCAGGAGCAAGAAGCCAGCATGCACAAGATGCAGAGTCTGATGTCCGAGCAGATTCAATAGATGGAGGCTCTGCACTTCAAACGGATGAAGGAGATGTTGGAACTTCATGACCAACCGAAAAAGTTGCCATAGAGGCATGTTTGCAAATAAATATTGTTTTTCTATTGTAACGTGTGCTTCCGTTTTATAATATTGTTTTGTTTTCACGTATGTTTGAACAATAAGGTTGCAGTAAGGCCCCTTACAGTCAAACTCATCAGGATAAGGAAAGACAGTAGCAGCAGCAGCAGGTAAATGGTAACGGTGTAGTATAAGGCCTACACATACCTCTGCCAAAATCATCAGGACAGACAGCAGCAGCAGCATGTACATGGTAACGGGGTAGTAAAAGGCCTACCCATAGCTGGGCCAAACTCAATCAGAAAAGACAGGAGCCAGTTCTTTGGAATGGGCCCCAGCCAGACTGGGGCGACAGCAAAAATAAACGTATACACCTCTGACAGCAGCAGGTTCTTTGTCTACAGCGGTAGCCAGACACATACCAAATGAAAGTGGGATAGAGAGAACTGTGACGTCACTGGCTGGGGCGTCCAGGCGGTCTTTAGTGACGGCAGACGCGGGAAGTTCAGTGCCGTGCGCCGATGTGGGAAATAGGGGACTGCGCATGTTCTTGATGACGTAATGGTCATGTGATCGCAGTCACATGACCGCGGCCGACAGTCATGACAACGGCAGACGCGGAGGCTGATGCTGGCAGCGTGCATCTGCGTGAGAAGCAGGAAACTGTACTTGAGGTGGTGACGTCATGGTCACATGATCGCCACTGACATACACAGTAGTGTTATTATATTCTATAGTTTCCAGGATCCTGCAAGTGCCTGCCGTGGCAAACGAGTCCCTAAATAGTCTATTATCAATTATGGCATAAGCAGAAGTATTTACTAATAATCCCACATAATATCACAAAATCGGGAGGTTTCAATCAATCATAAAGGCATTTTCGGGAACATAATAAAGGTAGCACAGCCCATCACTGTAAGCCGATCTGTCTGGGTGTACACAGAAGGAGCTTTGTATGTGGGTCACAGGATCAAGACACCGGTCAGGCAAAACAGTCACGGGAGAAAATGATCCCATTTATTATAATTTGTATTAATCGCATTGCGAATTTAACTTAGAGATGGGTTCCTAATGGTTGTATTGCTAGAATATAACGAAGATTGAGAATATAGCGCTATATTCTCAATCTTCGTTATATTCTAGCAATACAACCATTAGAAAGTTAGGAACCCAGCTCTAAGTTAAATTCGCAATGCGATTAATGCAGGTTATATTAATCGCATTGCGAATTCAACTTAGATCTGGGTTTCCTAATGGTTGTATTGCTAGAATTACATAAGAAGATTGAGAATATAGAGCTATATTCTCAATCTTCGTTATATTCTAGCAATACAACCATTAGGAACCCAGCTCTAAGTTTTATTCGCAAATAAGATGTCCCGAACTATTCACCTGCGAACGGTTCTCGGTGAACATAGCTTGTGCGCGTTCGCCGCGGCGGGTGAACATATGCGATGTTCGGTCCGCCCCCTATTCATCATCATTGAGTAAACTTACACGTTAAACATTACAGCCAATCAGCAGCATACCCTCCCTCCCAGACCCTCCCATCTCCTGGACAGCATCCGTTTTAGATTCATTCGGAAGCTGCAGTCTTAGTGAGAGGAGGGACAGTGTAGCTTCTGCTGATTTAATAGGGAAATCGATAGCTAGGCTAGTGTATTCAGTGTCCACTCCAGTCCTGAAAGACTCATCTGATCTCTGCTGTAAGGACAGCACCCCAAAAAGCCCTTTTTAGGGCTAGTACATCAGTCTGCTTTTTTTTTTTTCCTGTGTAATCTAATTGCAGTTGCCTGCCAGCGTGTGTGTCAGGCTCACAGAGTATACTGTGCCCACTTGCCCAGTGCCACCACTCATATCTGGTGTCATAGTAGCTTGCATAAAAAAAACAAAAACTTTTTTGACTGTAATATAATAGCAGTTAGTTGCCTCCAAGCGTGTGTGTTTCAGGCCCTGCAAGTGCACAGTGTCACCAGTGCAACTCATATCTGTTGTCACAGTAGATTACATAAAAAAATAAAATAAAATTTTAAATGTAAAATAATAACAGTCAGTTGCCTGCAAGCGTGTGTGTTTCAGGCCCTGCAAGTGCATAGTGTCACCAGCGCAACTCATATCTGGTGTCACAGTAGATTACATTTAAAAAAACAACAACAATTTTGACTGTAATAGATTGAATAGCAGTTATTTGTCTGCAAGCGTGTGTGTCAGGCCTACAGCGTCTACTCTGCCAACTTCTGCCAGTGCACAGTGTCACTCATATCTGGTGTTACAGTAGCTTGCATACATAGTACAACTAAACTAATCTAAAAAAAATGACAGGCAGAGGCAGGCCACCCCGCAGGGGCTGCCGTGGTCATGGTCGTGGTGCTGTGATTCCCAGTGTTCAGAGGCCACGTACCCTGAACTCGAAAAGTTCTGAGGACATAGTTGACTGGCTAACACAGGACACCCAATCTTCTACAGCTTCCGCTCGGAACCTTGACGCACCATTCTCCTCCAGCTCAGCTTCGGACACCTCTCAAGTTACCACTTGCCCGCCTGCCACCACCACCAACACTAGCACCACAGCTGCTTCACTTGATCTGTCAAAGGAGTTATTTACACATCAGTTGGAAGAAATGAGTGATGCGCAACCATTATTGCCAGAGGATGTAGATAACAGGGATATGTCTCAGTCAGGCAGCATTACACACATGGATGTACGGTGTGATGATGATGATGTTGTACCCGCTGCTGCTTCCTTTGCTGAGTTGTCAGATACAAGCAAACCGGATGATGATGACGATGTGTCCGTGGATGTCACGTGGGTGCCTGCTCGAAGAGAAGAAGAACAGGGGGAAAGTTTAGATGGGGAGACAGAGAGGACGAGGAGACGAGTTGGAAGCAGGGGGAGGTCGTCGCAAGGAGCTAGTGGCACAGTCAGACAGCATGTATTGGCACCCGGGGTCAGCCAGACAGCACGCCAATCAACGCATGCTGTTGCCACCACCAGAATGCCGTAATTACAAAGCTCAGCAGTGTGGCATTTTTTTTGTGTGTCTGCCTTTCAATGCCATTTGAAACCTGTGCCAAAAGAAAGTGAGTTGTGGGAAGTAGTGTTGAGCGAACAGTTCGAAAATCGTTCGGGTCCGTACCGAATTTTGGGGTGTCCGTGACACGGACCCGAACCCGGACATTTTCAAAAAAGTTCGGGTCCGGGTCCGGTGTTCGTCGATTACTTCCCGCTTTCTGAAGGGCTGCACAGTAGCCAATCAGCTAGCGTTTTACTTCTTGCCCTAAGAGCCCATCACAGCCATGCCTACTAATGGCATGGCTGTGATTGGCCAAGTGCAGCATGTGACCCAGCCTCTATTTAAGCTGGAGTCACGTAGCGCCGCACGTCACACTGCTCTGACTAGTGTAGGGAGAGGATGCAGCTTCTGTGAGGGCGAGATAGGCAGGGATAAAGAAGTGATTGAATGATCTACCTTTCTACACCTGTGCATCAGAACAACTCAGCTGAGCTGTTCACTGAAAGTCACTATTTTGTTGAGACTGGCCAGAGCGATTTTTACTGGCACATGTAACTGGGCTGACCGGCGGTGGCCATTTTGGGACTTGTGGTGCGCCAGCACTTGCTGCCACAGAGTCTAAACCAAAGCTCCAAAGAAGTGAAAAATCTACACCTGTGAATCAGAACAACAGCGATTCAGCTGCTCAGTCAAAGTCTATTTTTTTCTGGCTGGGCAGACTGTTTTCTGGCACATGTTACTGGGCTGATAGGCGGCGGCCATTTTGGGACTTGTGGTGCTACAGCAAAAGCTGCCACAACGTCCATTAATCTCATGTAATAGTCGATTTTTTCATAGATATACTACATCAGGGGTTTGGCTGTGCTTGTGTCACCCATACTAACTGCAAAGATATTTAATATATCAGTGGTGAAACTGAAAGTAACCCACTTGGATAGCAAATCCCATGAATGTGCTGTTCCAGCTAGGCTAGCCAGTGCCACTACAGCCAAGTCCAATACTGTCAGCCAGAATTTTTATTTTTTTATGTGCCAGAAATATAAATTAGAAAAAGCTTTCACCGTAATAATAAAATTATTCTGGTGTTAGACCAGAAGAAGCACTCCAGTCGTAATTAATACTGTAAAAGGCTTAGGCAATATTTCTCCCAGTGTGGGAAATTTATCTAGCAAAACTAGCATTTTAAAAATTCCGGTGTTCTGAAATACCAGCAGTCCTCTTGTAATTAATACCGCAAAAGGCATTATATCGTCCAGTGTTGCAATTTTGGTGAAAAAAGGCCAATTTAATCAATCTGGTGTTAGTTACACCAGAAACAGTAGGCCTCACGTTTTACTCCTGTAAAAGGAATTAATACCGGAAAAAGGCATTACATTGTCCAGTGTTGTAATTTTGGTGAAAAAAAGGCCAATTTAATCAATCTGGTGTTAGTTACACCAGAAACAGTAGGCCTCACGTTTTTACTCCTGTAAAAGGAATTATATCTCCCGTGTGGGAATCTATGTACCAAAACTAGCATTTTAAAAATTCTGGTGTCCAATTTGCAGCAGTTTTCTTGTAATTAATACCGGAAAAAGGAATTATATCTTCCAGTGTGGGAATTTTGGGGCTAAAAATAATATATTTTATTGTGGTGCGAGTTGAATCGCAACAATGAGGAAACATTCTATTAAGGGACGAGGACGCGGTCGTGGTGGTGTCCGTGGAGCCTCTGTTGCTGGCAGAGGACGTGGCCGTTCGGCCTCAGGCGCACAAAGTAGTGAACCAACTCCCTCAAGTAGCCGGCAGAATTTACAGCGATATTTGGTGGGGCCCAATGCCGTTATGAGGATGGTAAGGCCTGAGCAGGTACAGGCATTAGTCGATTAGGTGGCCGACAGTGCTTCCAGCACGTTCACCACATTGTCTTCCGCCCAGTCTTCTGCGGAAAGCGCACAGGTGGCACCTGAAAACCAAGCCCATCAGTCTGTCACATCACCCCCATGCATATCAGGGAAACTGGCTGAGCCTCAAGTTATGCAGCAGTCTCTTATTCTGTTTGAAGACTCTGCTCCCACAGTTTTCCAGGGGCGTCCACCTAGCCCTTCCCCAGCGGTGGAAGACATTCCATGCACTGATGCACAACCACTTATGTATCCAGATGATGAGGATATGGGAATACCACCACAGCAGAGTGACCGAGTCTCTGATGATGACAAAACACTGGTGCCCACTGCCGCGTCTTATTGCAGTGTGCAGACTGAACAGGAGGAGGTCAGGGAGGAAGACTGGGTGGAAGACGATGCAGAGGACGATGAGGTCTTAGACCCCACATGGACTGAAGGTCGTGCCGCTGACTTAAATAGTTCAGAGGAAGAGGCAGTGGTGAGACCGAGACAACAGCGAAGCCAAAGAGGGAGCAGGGGGCAAAAGCAGAACAGCCGCCGTCCAGAGAGTTCGCCTGCTATTGGCCAGCGCCAACAGGGACCCAGCACCCCAAAGGCATCTTCAAGGAGTTCCCTGGCTTGGCACTTCTTCAAACAATGTGCTGACGACAAGACCAGAGTGGTTTGCACGCTGTGCCATCAGACCCTGAGGCGAGGCATTAACGTTCTTAACCTGAGCACCACCTGCATGATCAGGCATCTACATGCAAAGCATGAACTGCAGTGGAGTACACACCTTAAAAACAAGGAACCCGCTCAGGCTCCCCCTGCTCCCTCTACCGCTGCTGCCTCGGCTTCCGCCTCGAGAGGAATGTTGCCACCTGCCGAGCAGCAAACAGAGGATGTGCCACCGACACCACCACCACCACAGTCACCTAGCGTCTCCACTATTTCACACAGCAGCATTCAGCTCTCCATCTCTCAAACCTTTGAGAGGAAGCGCAAATTCCCACCTAGCCACCCTCGAGCCCTGGGCCTGAATGCCAGCATTTCTAAACTACTGGCCTTTGAAATGCTGTCATTCCGGCTGGTGGACACAGACAGCTTCAAACAGCTGATGGCCATGGCTGTCCCCCAGTATGTGGTTCCCAGCCGCCACTACTTCTCCAAGACAGCTGTGCCTTCCCTGCACATGCAAGTGTCCGATAAAATCAAGTGTGCACTGCGCAACGCCATTCGTGGCAAGGTCCACCTAACCACAGATACGTGGACCAGTAAGCACGGGACGGGACGCTATATCTCCATAACTGCACACTGGGTAAATGTAGTGGCGGCTGGGCCCCAGGCGGAGAGTTCCTTGGCGCACGTCCTTCTGCCGCCAAGGATCACAGGGCATCATTCTTTGCCTCCTGTAGCCTCCTCCTCCTACTCGGCTTCCACCAGCTCATCCAGTCAGCCACACACCTTCACCACCAACTTCAGCACAGCCCAGGGTAAACGTCAGCAGGCCATTCTGAAACTCATATGTTTGGGGGACAGGCCCCACACCGCGCAGGAGTTGTGGCGGGGTATTGAACAACAGACCGACCAGTGGTTGCTGCCGGTGGGCCTCAAGCCCGGTCTGGTGGTGTGCGATAATGGGCGAAATCTCGTGGCAGCTCTGGGACTAGCCGGTTTGACGCACATCCCTTGCTTGGCGCATGTGCTGAATTTGGTGGTGCAAAAGTTCATTCACAACTACCCAGACATGTCAGAGCTGCTGCATAAAGTGCGGGCCGTCTGTGCGCGCTTCCGGCGTTCACATCCTGCCACTGCTCGCCTGTCAGCGCTACAGCGTAACTTCGGCCTTCCCGCTCACCGCCTAATATGCGACGTGCCCACCCGGTGGAACTCCACCTTCAACATGCTGGAGAGACTGAGCGAGCAGCAGCAGGCCATAGTGGAGTTTCAGCTGCAGCACGCACGGGTCAGTCGCACTGCGGAACAGCGCCACTTCACCACCAATGATTGGGCCTCTATGCGAGACCTGTGTGCCCTGTTGCGCTGTTTAGAGTACGCCACCAACATGGCCAGTGGCGATGCCACTGTTATCAGCGTGACGATACCAATTCTATGTCTCCTAGAGAAAACGCTTAGGGCGATGATAGAAGAGGAGGTGGGCCAGGGCCAGGAGGAGGAGGAGGAGGATGACGGGTCGTTTTTAGCACTTTCAGGCCAGTCTGTTAGAAGTGGCTCAGAGGGAGGTTTTTTGCAACAGCAGAGGGCAGGTACAAATGTGGCCAGCCAGGGACCACTACTGGAGGACGAGGAGGATGAGGAGGAGGTGGAGGAGGATGAGGATGAAGCAGGTTCACAGCGGGGTGGCACCCAGCACAGCGCAGGCACATCCCTGGTGCGTGGCTGGGGGATACAGAGGATGATGACGATACGCCTCCCACAGAGGACAGCTTGTCCTTACCTCTGGGGAGCCTGGCACACATGAGCGATTACATGCTGCAGTGCCTGCGCAACGACAGCAGAGTTGCCCACATTTTAACGTGTGCTGACTACTGGGTGGCCACCCTGCTGGATCCACGGTACAAAGACAATGTGCCCACTTTACTTCCTGCACTGGAGCGTGATAGGAAGATGCGCGAGTACAAGCGCACACTGGTAGAAGCGCTCCTGAGAGCATTCCCAACTGTCACAGGGGAACAGGTGGAAGGCCAAGGCCAAGGCAGAGGAGGAGCTAGAGGTCGCCCACAGCAGTGTCATGGCCAGCTCCTCTGAGGGCAGGGTTAGCATGGCAGAAATGTGGAAAAGTTTTGTCTCCACGCCACAGCTAACTGCACCACCACCTGATACGGAACGTGTTAGCAGGAGGCAACATTTCACTAACATGGTTGAACAGTACGTCTGCACACAACTCCACGTACTGACGGATGGTTCGGCCCCATTCAACTTCTGGGTTTCCAAATTGTCCACGTGGCCAGAATTAGCATGTCATTCCTTGGAGGTGCTGGCCTGCTCGGCGGCCAGCGTTTTATCTGAACGTGTATTCAGCACGGCAGGGGGCGTCATTACTGACAAACGCAGCCGCCTGTCCGCAGCCAACGTGGACAAGCTGACGTTTATAAAAATGAACCAGGCATGGATCCCACAAGACCTGACCCTCCCTTGTGCAGAGTAGTCCTTACTAACTGCCTTAAACCATGTTGTCTTGTACTCCTGGCCACTTCTTCATTGAAAAATAAATTTTTGAAATTAAGTAGGATCTTGGGGTGCAACCCAGAGTTGAATGAACCTTCCGTCTGTCTGGGTGCCGGGGCCAAAGTACATGAAAGTGTCCTTCTCCTGTGCTGGGTGATATGAATGTTATACTTGTGCTGTCTGACATGTCTCCTTTGTGTGGGTGCAGGGGGCCAAAGTCACTGAAAGCAGCCTTCTCCTGTGGTGGCTGATATAAATGCCTGAATCTCTGCTGTGGGACCTCTCTCCTCTTTCTGGGTGCAGGGGTCAAAGAAACAAAAGGTGGCCTACTCCTGTGGTGGTTGATGTAAAACTGATGCTTGTGCTATCTGACCTGTCTCCTCTGTGTCAGTGCTAAGGCCTAAGTCAATGAAAGCGGCCTTCTCCTGTGCTGGCTGATATAAATGCCTGAATCTCTGCTGTGGGACCTCTCTCCTCCGTGTGGCTGCAGGGGTCAAAGCAGGGGCGTAGCTAGAAATGACTGGGCCCCACAGCAAATTTTTGTATTGGGCCCCCCCTACCCGCGCGTTTCGCTCCCCCTCTATAATGTGCCAGCCATATAGCCCCCCTATAATGTGCCAGTAGTCAGCCGTATAGCCCCCCCAGCCCCCCTATAATGTGCCAGTAGCCAGCCATATAACCCCCCTATAATGTGCCAGTAGTCAGCCATATAACCCCTCCTATAATGTGCCAGTAATCAGCCATATAACCCCCCCTATAATGTGCCAGTAGTCAGCCATATAAACCCACCCTATAATGTGCCAGTAGCCAGCCATATAGCACCAGATGCCCCCATAGTGCTCCTCTCCCCATAGTGCCCCCTATAATGTGCCAATATCAAGTGCCTCTGTCTTCCCCATCCCAATATCATAGTGCCATCCTCTCCCCTGCCCCCTAATGTGTGTGACAAGTGCCTATCTCTCCCCCATTTGCCAATATTATAGTGCCAATAGCCCCCTCCTCCCCTGTGGCAGTAAAGTAAAAGTCCAGTATTTAAAAAAAAAAAAAAAAATCCTGTCTTTCAGAAAAGTTTGTGAAGGGAATCAAACCTGTGACCATTAGGATGAAAGGCAAGACACTTATCCACAAGACCATATGAGCTGCATAACCAGGTAGCTAAAAAAAAAAAATAAGACCTCTAGATAAGGAGAACTTTGATAGTGTATCTATACACATTACAGCTGCCCCAACACACCAAGCTCTGCTACATCCATATACAATGTGCTGGTGCAGCTGTAATGTGTATGGATACACTATCAAAGTTCTCCACATCTAGAGGTCTTATTTTTTTTTTTTTTTTTAAGCTATCTGGCTTATCAGCTCATATGGCTTTGTGGTTAAGTGTCTTGCTTTTGAACCTGATGGTCGCAGGTTCGATCCCCAGGGCAAGCTTTTCTGAAAGAAAGAAAAAAATAAGTTTTAAGTAGGCAAGGGCGAGAGTACACTGCGATTCACTGAGTAATTAGCGAAGGGAGAGGAGTGAGGACACGTGCTGATGATTACCCAGGGGAGGAGAGGAGTGAGGACAACACGTGCTTGCCGGGCCCCCTGTAAGCCCGGGCCCCGAAGCAGCTGCTTCCCCTGCTTCCCCGGTAGTTACGCCCCTGGGTCAAAGTCTCTAAAAGTGCCCTTCTCCTGTGGTGGTTGATGTGAAACTGATGCTTGTGCTATCTGACCTGTCTCCTCTGTGTCTGTGCTAAGGCCAAAGTAACTAAATGGTGGCCTTCTCCTGAGGTGGTTGATATGATGCCTGATTATGTGCTGTGGGACCTCTCTCCTCTTTCTGGGTGCAGGGGTCAAATTAACTAAAGGTGGCCTACTCCTGTGGTGGGTGATCTGTAAAACTGATGCTTGTGCTATCTGACCTGTCTCCTCTGTCTCGTTGCTAAGGCCTAACTCACTGAAAGTGGCCTTGTCATGTGCTGGGTGATATAAATGTTATACTTGTGCCATCTGACATGGTTGCCGGGGTCCCATTAAATGGTGGCCTACTCCTGTGGTGGGTGATCTAAATGCCTTATTCTCTGCTGTGAAAACCTCTCTCCTCCATCTGGGTGCAGGGGTCAAAGTCTCTCAAAGTGGCCTTCTCTTGTGCTGGGTGATGTAAAACTGATGCTTGTACCATCTGACATGGTTGCCGGGGTCCCATTAAATGATGGCCTACTCCTGTGGTGGGTGATCTAAATGCCTGATTCTCTGCTGTGAAAACCTCTCTCCTCCGTCTGGGTGCAGGGGTCAAAGTCTCTCAAAGTCGCCTTCTCCTGTGCTGGGTGATATAAATGTTATACTTGTGCCATCTGACATGGTTGCCGGGGTCCCATTAAATGATGGCCTACTCCTGTGGTGGGTGATCTAAATGCCTGATTCTCTGCTGTGAAACCTCTCTCCTCCGTCTGGGTGCAGGGATCAAAGTCTCTAAAAGTGGCCTTCTCTTGTGCTGGCACTGGGTGATGTAAAACTGATGCTTGTACCAGCTGACATGGGTGCAGGGGTCAAATTAACTAAATGGTGGCCTACTCCTGTGGTGGGTGATTTGATGCCTGAATATGTGCTGTGGGGCCTCTCTCCTCTTTCTGGGTGCAGGGGTCAAAGTAACTAAAAGTGGCCTTCTCCTGTGCTGGATGGTATAAATGTAATGCTTGTGCTATCTGTCATGTCTCCTCTGTCTGGGTGCTAAGGCCCAAGTCACTGAAAGTGGCCTTCTCCTGTGGTGGTTGATATGATGCCAGATTCTCTGCTATGGGACCTCTCTCCTTTGTCTGGATGCTGGGGTCGAAATAATAGTAAGCGACCTTCTCCATTGGTGGGTGATTTGAAGCCTGATTCTGTGCTATGGGACCTAACTCCAATTAATATTGGTTAATTTTTATTTATTTTATGTTAAGTCATCATTTCCCTATCTACATTTGTTTGCAGGGGATTTGCCTACATTTTGCTGCCTTTTGCAGCCCTCTAGCCCTTTCTGGGAGTCTTTTACAGCCTTTTTAGTGCCCAAAAGTTCGGGTCCCCATTGACTTCTATGGGGTTCGGGTTCGGGATGAAGTTCGGGTTGAGTTCGGATCACGAACCCGGACATTTTCCGGAAGTTCGGCCGAACCTCTCGAACCCGAACATCCAGGTGTTCGCTCATCTCTAGTGGGAAGTCCAACACCCACCTAGGTACAACTGCTTTGTGAAGGCACATGATCTCACATCACAAACGCCTATGGGATCAACACATGAGTACAAGCAGCACACAAACTCAAAGCCACCATGCTCCTCCTGGTCCAGCATCTTCAGCCACGTCCACCACTGCTGTCCTCCCTGCCCCCTCTCAACCACCCGCCACTCCGCCTCTCACCTTCAGCAGTTCCTGCTCATCTGTCCACAGTCAGGTGTCTGTCAAGGACATGTTTGAGTGTAAGAAGCCAATTTCACAGAGTCACCTCCTTGGCCGGCGTCTGACAGCTGGCTTGTCGGAACTCTTAGCCCGCCAGCTTTTACCATACAAGCTGGTGGAGTCTGAGGCCTTCAAAAAAGTTTTAGCTATTGGGACACCGCAGTGTAAGGTACCCGGCCAAAATTTATTTTGACAAAAGGCAATCCCCAACCCCATATGTACTCTATTGTGCAAAAGTAAGTCATGGCATGTCTGGCACACAGTGTTGGGGCAAGGGTCCATCTGACCACTGATACCTGGTCTGCAAAGCACGGTCAGGGCAGGTATATCACGTACACTGCGCATTGGGCAACCCTGCTGGCGGCTGCCAAGCATGGAATGCGTGGCTCTGTAGCGGAGTTGGTGACACTGCCACGACTTGCAGGTAGGCCTGCTGCCACCTCCTCTACTCCTCCTACTCCATCCACTTCGCTAACCTCCTCGGCTAAGTCCTCTTCTGCTGCTGTGTCTTGCTCCACATCATCAACTGCACCCCCCCCCCCAGCTCCCCAGGGGCTATTCCACATCCCGGATACGACAGTGTCACGCTGTCTTGGGGTTGACTTGCCTGAAAGCAGAGAGTCACACCGGACCAGCACTCCTGTCCGCCCTGAACGCACAGGTGGATCAGTGGCTGACTCCGCACCAACTGGAGATCAGCAAAGTGGTGTGTGACAACGGAAGCAATTTGTTGGCGGCATTGAATTTGGGCAAGTTGACACATGTGCCGTGCATGGCACATGTGTTGAATCTGATTGTACAACGCTTTGTGCATAAATACCCAGGCTTACAGGACGTCCTCAAGCAGGCCAGGAAGGTGTGTGGCCATTTCAGGCGTTCCTACACGGCCATGTCGCACTTTTCAGATATCCAGCGCCGAAACAACATGCCAGTGAGGCGCTTGATTTGTGACAGCCGACACGTTGGAATTCAACACTCCTAATGTTTGACTACCTGCTCCAACAAGAAAAAGCCGTCAACGAGTATTGGTATGACCGGGGTGCTAGGACAGCCTCTGCAGAGCTGGGAATTTTTTTGCCACGTTACTGGATGCTCATGTGCAATGCCTGTAGGCTCATGCGTCCTTTTGAGGAGGTGACAAACCTAGTCAGTCGCACTGAAGGCACCATCAGCGACATCATCCCATTTGTTTTCTCCCTGGAGTGTGCCCTGTGGAGAGTGCCAGATCAAGCCATAGATGAGTGTGAAGAGGAAGAGGAAGAGTTGTGGTCACCATCACCACCAGAAACAGCCTTACCAGCATCACTTGCTGGACCTGTGGCAACGCTGGAAGAGGAGTCTGAGGAGTCAAAGGAGGAATGTGGCTTTGAGAAGGAGGAAGACCAACCACAGCAGGCATCCCAGGGTGCTCGTTGTTGTCACCTATCTGGGACCTGTGGTGTTGTACGTGCCTGGGGGGAAGAACAGACCTTCAATGAGATCAGTGAAGATGAGGAACGGGACATGAGTAGCTCGGCATCCAAACTTGTGCAAATGGGGTCTTTCATGCTGTCATGCCTGTTGAGGGACCCTCGTATAAAAAGGCTGAAGGAGAACGACCTGTACTGGGTGGCCACGCTACTAGACCCCCGGTATAAGCAGAAAGTGCCTGAAATGTTACCGAATTCCCGGAAGTCGGAAAGCATGCAGCAGTTCAAAAATAAATTAAAAAGTATGCTTTACACAGCGTATAAGGGTGATGTCACAGCACAACAGGAATCTAACAGGGGAAGAGGTGAAAGTAATCCTCCTCCTACCACGACCACGTCGGCAAGGACAGGACGCTTTACAGATGTGTTGTTGATGGAGGACATGCGGAGCTTTTAAAGTCCTACGCATCGCCACAGCCCTTAGGGGTCCACCCTTAGAGAACGACTCAACCGACAGGTAGCAGACTTCCTCGCCTTAACTGCAGATATCAACTTGATGAACCCCTTGGCTAATGGGTGTGCAGGCTTGACCTGTGGCCTGAGCTATCCCAATTTGCGATAGAACTTCTGGCCTGCCACGCTTCAAGTGTCCTGTCAGAAAGGACCTTCAGTGCAGCAAGAGGTATTGTCACTGAGAAGAGAAGTCGCCTAGGTCAAAAAAGTCTAGATAACCTCACCTTTTTTAAGATGAATGAGGCACTGATCCCGAAGGGACTGACAGTGGGTGATAAATTTGACTAAAAAAGGCCTGATGAGATGAGCTGCCTCTGGCTAAAAATGGTCCACACGCTGCTGTATTTTATCTCTGCTTGCCAGATGACTTGCATGACTTATCTGCCACCAACTAGGGTTCAAGCCGCAATGTTTTAGTGCACTTTCTGCCTGGAAAACATCAATTTTTATGGCCGCTGCCACAGCAGCGGCTGCAACAGTACCTAGTTTTTCTGGCATGTGTACATGCCTAATTTTTCTGTTGCACTGTGGCTGCAAAAACAAAAAAAAAGGCACATACATGTGTCAAATACCCTTCGTGATAAAATCTATTCCATACACCGGCCCCTGATATGGGACAAAACAGAGATTAATCTGTTAGGAACAGATTTTTTTTAATTTAAAAGAAAGAAGAGCTGGGTATTTTTTGGCCGCGTTACTGAACGCTCATGCACAATGGCTGTAGGCTCATGAGTCCATTTGTGGAGGTGACAAACCTGGTCAGTCAAACCCAAGGCAACATCATCGACCTCATCCCATATGCGTTTTTTCTGGAGCGTGCCCTGCGAAGAGTGCTGGATCAGGCCGTAGATGAGCATGAATAGGAAGAGTTGTGGTCACCATTACCACCAGAAGCAGCCTTGTCGTCGTCGATTGTTGGACCTGCGGCAACGCAGAGAGAGGAGTCTGAAGAAGAGGAGTCAGAGGAGGAAGGTGGCTTTGAGGAGGTGGAAGACCAACCACAGCAGGTGTCCCAGGGGGCTTGTTGTCACCTTTCGGGGACCCTTGGTTTTGTACGTGGCTGGGTGGAGGAAGAGACCTTCAATGACATCAGTGAGGACAAGGAACGGGACATGGCTAGCTTGGTATCCAACCTTGTGCAAAAGGGGAGTTTGCGGTTGTTCAAATGGACTGTTTGCGGTTGTTTGCGGAGCGTTAAACAGGGAGTTTGGTCTGTCAGAGTTTGGTCTGTAACTAGTGATGTCCCGAACTATTCGCTTGTTCGCGTTCGCGTTTGCCCCTATACTTTATCATTGAGCAAACTTTGACCCTGTACCTCACAGTCAGCAGACACATTCCAGCCAATCAGCATACCCTCCCTCCAGACCCTCCCACCTCCTATCAAAAAGCAAGGACAGCATCCACATTAGATTCATTCTGAAGCTGCAGTGTTAGTAGTTGTAATCGCAATGCGATTAATATAACCTGTATTAATCGCATTGCAATTACAACTTAGATCTGAGTTCCTAATGGTTGTATTGCTAGAATATAACGAAGATTGAGAATATAGCGCTATATTCGATATCTTCGTTATATTCTAGCAATACAACCATTAGGAACCCAGCTCTAAGTTGAATTTGCAATGCGATTAATGCAGGTCATATTAATCGCATTGCGAATTCAACTTACCACACTCTGCGTCAACTACGTGATTTTCCATGGGAGTTTTTCCATGGATCCCCCTCCGGCATGCCACAGTCCAGGTGTTAGTCCCCTTGAAACAATTTCTCCATCACTATTGTGGCCAGAAGGAGTCCCTGTCTATTGAAGTCTATGGCGGTTCGCCCTGTTCGCACGTTCGCGAATATTTGCATAAATTCGCGTTCACCGTTCGGAAACGGAAAATTTTATATTCGTGACATCTCTAATGGGGACCCGAACTTTGGATCACTAAATTGGCTCTAAAAACTAATGAAAATGGCTAGAGGGCTGCAAAAGGAAGCAATAGGGGGTAAGAGCTGGACAATTGCCCTGCAAACAAATGTGGAAAGGGAAATGATTTACAATAACATAAAATGCATAAAAATTTAAAATAATAATCTTAAACTAGGAAAAGAAGGTCCATATGGAGTAGGAGGTTGTGGAGGTGGTGGACAATCAAGCGAAGTCCAAGGTCAGAGGCCCGCGGTAAACAAACAAAGTCCATAAATGAGGATCCATGGTCAGGGGCAGGCAGCAAACAGGCAAAGTCCATAAACTACGTCCGAGGTCAGAGGCAGGCGGCAAACAGGCAAAGTCCAGGAGTTCAACAAGCAAGGTCTGGTACACAGCGAGGCAGACAGAAGAAACACCTTTGCACTTGGAGATAGACAAGCTAAAACCATGAGGTTGCTCAGGCATCTTCCTATAGTAGGAAGCACCTTTAAATACTTGCTGCAATCCAGCCATAGGCTGGTGAGACAGAGGGCGTGTATATGTTGCCTCATAGGTAAAGAGAGACTCACCCACGCAAGTTCAAACACCAGTGCAAGTCTCCAGCAGGAAGGACGCTCTGACATGGAACACAGATAGCATAGTTAAGTTATTTGCTGCCCATGCTTGTCAGCATGGCGGCAGGAGGAAAAAAAGGGAGCCCGGCGCCCATGCCTGTGGTTAGGGGCAGCGGGGCTGGGCTAACATCAACTACACTTGTTTTGTTACACATTTATTTCTTTTGTGTGTATTGGAACAACACAAAAAAAAAATGAGAAAAAAAGGGCACATTGGACATAATTTGACACAACTTTGGGTAAACAACTCTGTTTCAAGCATGTGATGCTCGTTCAACCTCGCCTGTGGCAAGTAGCAGGTATGGGCAATATAAAAATCACAAGTGAAACCAGATAAAAAGGGGGAGAAGTTGAGTCAATCTTTGCATTGTGTTTCTGTGTGTGCCACACTAAGCTTGGAAAACAGAAAGAGGAGAAGAGGGCTGCAGTTTTCTAAAATGTACATGAGTAAGCCAAAATCCTCCTGGGAAAATGTCTTGTAGACAGATGAGACCAAGATAGAGCACATCATACTTCTTTTTACCGAAAACGGAATGAGGCCTACAAAAGAAAAGAACACGTTACCTATAGTCAAATATGGTGGAGGTTATAAGATGTTTTGGGGTTGTTTTGCTGCCTCTGTCACTGGGTACCTTGACTATGTGCAAGGCATCATGAAATATGAAGGATTTTGGGTCAAAATATAGGGCCCAGTGTCAGAAAGCTGGGTTTGCGTTCTATGTCATGGGTCCAGTTCCAGCAGGACAATGACCCCAAATGTACTTCAAGAAGCACCCAAAAATGGATGGGAACAAAGCACTAGAGAGTTCTGAAGTGGCTAGCAATGAGTCTAGATCTAAATCCCATTGAACACCTGTGTAGAGATCTTAAAATTGCTGTTTGGAGAAGGCACTCTTCAAATATGAGAGACCTGGAGCAGTTTGCAAAAGAAGAATGGTCCAAAGTTCCAGTTAAGAGGTGTAAGTAGCTTTGATGGTTATAGGAAGCAATTAATTTCAGTTATTTCTTCCAAATGGTGTGCAACCAAATATTAAGTTGAAGGTGTCAGTAAATTTGTCTGGCCCATTTTTGGAGTTTTGCGTGAAATTATATCATTTTTGTCTTTTTTCTTTTTTTTTTTGTATTGTTCCAATACATACAAAGGAAATAAACGTTTATATCAAAACGTGTGTAATTGCAATAATTTCCTGGGATAAATATTTCAGGGGTGCCAACAATTATAGCCATAACATATTGTGGTAATGTGTACGGTAAAGTGATGGAAGGTGTGTATATCTCATCCACTTTATGTACAAATGGTCATCCAGACCAAAAGAAAACCTTTAGGGGTCCCAACAAAATGATTATAAAACTACTTCTTTATTTGTACCTTTAAAATTAAATCTACAGATGACAGATCATGATTCGAACTAATAAAACTATTAGGGACTGGCCATATATCACTTGTATCTATGAATTGCTGGGAGGACTGGGTGGATGTTTTATTTATATGTGTATTAGGCCCCTTGCACACAACATTATTTTACGGACCGTATACTGGCAGTTTTTTCAGTTCCGTATACTGACAGTATACTGAACCATTCACTTCAATGGGTCTGCAAAAAATACTGAAGTGTCTCCGTATGCCTTCCGTTTCCGTTTCTCAGTTTTTTCTGTTCCGTTTAAATATAGACCATGTCCTATTCTTGTCCGCAAATCACGTTCAGTGGCTCCATTCAAGTCAATGGGTCTGCAAAAAAAACGGAAAGCATACTGAAGTGCATCCGTATGTCTTCCGTATCCGTTCCGTTTTTTGCAGAACCATCTATTGAAAAGTTTAAGACCAGCCCAATTTTTTCTATGTTATTACTGTATACTGTATATGCCAAACGGAAAAACGGAACGGAACAACGGAACCGAAACGGAAACAAAACGGAAGCAAAAAACGGAAAAACTGATCCGTTATAAACGGACAGCAAAACACTGAAAAAAAAATACGTTCGTGTGCAAGAGGCCTTAAAGGATGTCAAAACCCTATTGTGTACATTGTGGCTATTTGTATCACCACATGCACGTTGCTCACTGCCAGTGTTCATATAACATGGCTATTTGTATCACCACGTGCAAGTTGCTCACTGCCAGCGTTCATATAATGTGGCTATTTGAATCACCACATGCACGTTGCTCACTGCCAGCGTTCATACAATGTGGCTATCTGTATCACCACATGCAAATTACTCACTGCCAGTGTGCAAGCAATGTGGCTATTTGTGTTACCACATGTAGATAGCTCACTGCCAGCGTTCATACAATGTGGCTATTTGTATTACCACATGTAGATAGCTCACTGCCAGCGTTCATACAATGTGGCTATTTGTATCACCACATGCAATTGAATCACTGCCAGTATTCACACAATGTGGCTATTTGTATCACCACATGCAAGTCACTCACTGCCAGTGTACAAAAGATGTGGCTATTTGTAACACCACATGTAGATTGCCCACTGTCAGTATTCACACAATGTGGTTATTTATATCACCACATGCAGATTGCTCACTACTAGCATGCACACAATGTGGCTAATTGTATCACCACATGCAGGTTGGTCACTACCAGCATTTAAATAATGTGGCTGTTTGTATTACCACACTCGTATTGATGTTTGCCAGTGTTCCAGCCCATCCACATATACATACACTCAGCCTCTCTATCTATTATCAGCTTGTAGTGCTAATAGTAGTCAGCCCTGTCTAAAAACACACACACATAAACACTACCCCTCCTGACATCTTTCGCCTCTGTTGCGACTTTGTCAGGGGAATAGGGGTATAGTGATCGCGAACTGTTAGACGCCCTCTTACATAGTCAACCAAACCCCGCCTGGAACTCACCACCAGTAACCTACAGATCAGCAGAACCTGACCTCTCCAGTGGGCGGAGTGGTGCGCTCATCACCAAGCGCTAGCCACTCCTCTTTTTGCCTACGTCACTACATACCATTAGCATATGCTAATCATACCTCTCCAGTGGGCGGAGCGGCGCACTCGTCACCGAGCGTTAGCCACTCCTCTTTTTACCTGCGTCACTACAGCTCATAAGCATGCGCTAATCATACAGTAAAGGAACGGCACTTGTATATATCCGCAGTGGCAGAGCTAGACAGTGAAAGATGTGGATGTATAATGGCATGCATTCACCTCTTAACACTTATGGCAAGGGCACAGTGAAATCACAATCATTCTGGCATAATTTGGATTGCGATAACCAGTAGCTCTAGTTGCCAGATCTAAACAATAGTAGTTTTGTATATATTTAGAACATATCAGTGATTGCTTATATATGGTCCATCGATACTGGTATCGCAATAATCCGCATCAATAAGTAGATGCCAGAATATAATCCACCTCACATGGACTACCAAATCAAGTGCCCAAGACACGTACTAGCAAGATGATATATCACTGTGTGTGGTATGTATCTTCAATGCCAACTTTGTCTGTTTGATTATTGTAATAACTCTCTACCTATTAACACACACTTATCGACTATGTAGTGGGTTCCTGGATGTAGGCAGAGGTCCTCTTGTTGTAAATTTATGAGGATATGGTGGGTCCAGGTTTTCTGGGTTTATAACATAACCATACAGGGGGCGTGTAGAGACACGATCAACCGTCTCTTAGTTTATTTTAATAGGTCACCAATTTAATGACTGATTATTTTATTAGTTCATGATTTGTCGTCAGTAGGTTTAATTTTAAAGGTAGAAATAAAGTAGTAGTTTTATAATCATTTCGTTGGGACCCCTAAAGGGATTTTTTTGGTCTGGATGACCTTTTGTACATAAAGTGAGTTTCAATCCCGAGGGCCCCAACTTAGGGCTTTGTTTGTTGTTGCATATCTCATCCAGGTTCCTAGGTGAGGTAGATGGAATCCAGAATGCTGCACTTACTTCAGCAAAACTAGTTTGCTGGAATGGTTTTGTTTAGATGTCATGGGCTGGATTTTATTTGGATTGAGAGGTAGATTGGCAGTGGGACCTCCCAGTCCACACCCTTCCACTACAAGTATTACCAAGGTTAAGTGATCCCAGATGTAGGGTGCTGGGGTCATTAATGGGGAATAAAAGAAAATCCCAGGTTGTAAGTCTGGGGAAAGATGCCTGGAGAACTGATGTACAGAAAGCTGTAGGTGAGAGAGGAATCATCTGTTGTATTAGGTAGAGCCCAGATGGGCAGATGTTTATTTTGTTTTATGTTTCTGGTTCTGGAATTTCACCTCACCCAGTGACGCTATAACTGGGACGATAACTTGTATTGCTGAACTGACCAAAAAAAGCACTGTTTGGACTTTAAAACCTATGGTTTTTATGGAATTGTCATTGCCGACCCTACTGGGAGTACGAATCCTTACAATATATATAGTAATTGTATGAACCTGCAGAATATATTTCACTTATACCTCACAGCGAGCCCCATTTAAAGTAAAAATAAAAAAAACTCTAACAGAATTAAAATTTTTGCCTACTTACCTCAACCTCTCAAAAATTTTAATAAAAAGGAATCAAAAGTTATGGCTCTTTAAAACAATTTCAGCTAATTCCTTGTTCCAAAATGCAAGTGCTGCTATGAGAAATTGAGTAACAAATTATACGATGCTTATCCTCTTTCTAAGCTTTGTAAAAAGGAAAAAAAATTGGGAAAATTTGGAAAACAAGACATTTTTCATTTTTATGGTCCAATGTTAATATATCCTATGAAGTACTTATGGGGTCAAAATCATCTCTACACCCCTGAGTTTTTTGGATGGTGTAATTTGAAAAATGTGGTTGTTTCTTGTGGTTTAAACCCTGCTCTTACCTCAAGGGTGGTGCAAGTTCGATATGGCACCCAAACACCTTCTAGTAACATCTGTGTTCCAAAAGCCACAATTTTGAGGTACAATTTCTTTCCTTAACCCTTGTAAAAATGAATAATTTTGAGTTAAAACAACATTCTACTGTTACCATGTAATTTTTGATTTTAGAAGTGTAGTTTCCAAAATGAACCTTTTGGGGGTATTTCTTATGTTTTAGCACTTCAAGGCCTCTTCCGCCTGAAATGATGAAAACAATTTCAGACTCAGGGTAATATATTTGGAGTATTAGTTATATGTTACCACCTGCTGTATTAAAATAATAATAATAGTGAAAATTAGCAAAAAAATAAAAAATAAAATTTACCCCCATTTTGCACTATTTCTATGAAACACCAAAAGGGAATACATTTCCTAAATGTGATTCTGAATACAGAGTTTCAAAACATTTTATAGGTTGTAAATAGGGATGAGCAAATCGACTTCGGATGGTTCATCCGAAGTCGATTCTCATTAAACTTCGTTTTAATACCGTACGGAGTGGGAGCTCCATCCAGTATTAGAATGTATTGGCTCCAATGAGCCAAAGTTATTACTTTGCAAAGTATTGCGAGACTTCGTGTAATAACTTCAGGAATTAATTTTTATTTTTTACTGTAAAAAACCTTAATAAAGAACT
Source organism: Bufotes viridis (assembly GCA_033119425.1). Lineage (NCBI taxonomy): Eukaryota > Metazoa > Chordata > Amphibia > Anura > Bufonidae > Bufotes > Bufotes viridis. The sequence continues at coordinate 63,227 of JAKVIS010000074.1, forward strand.
TGGTTTCGGTTCCAAGATACTGATCATCGGAGCCAATACAATCTAATACTGTACGGAGCTCCCACTCTGTACAGTTTTAAAACAAAGTTTTATGCAAATTGACTTCGGATGACGCATCCAAACTTGATTTGCTTATTCATTCCCTGAAATGAATTTGGTAATTTGTTGAATTTGCAGCATTCAGAGGTCACGTTTATTGAAATCAAAAGCTAATTCAATCAAGAACATCTTAACAAGCCAAGTTACCTGGTAACATAGGATCCCTTCTTTGATATCACCTTCATAATTCTTGCATCCATTAAACATGTGAGTTTTTGGAGAGTTTCTGCTTGCATCAGTTTGCAGGATGTCAGAGTAGCCTCACAGAGCTGCTGTTTTGATGTGAACTGCCTCCCATCCTAATAGATCTTTTGCTTGAGGATATCTCAAAGGATATCAAAAGGGTTGAGGACAGGGGAAGATGCTGGCCACACCATGAGTTGCTCTCCATTTATGCCCATAGCAAGCAATGCTTCAGAGGTATTCTTTGCAGCCTGAGATGGTGCATTGCCATGCATGAAAATGAATTTGCTAATAACATCTGGTTTAATATGACTGCAGCCAATCTTTGTCAGAGGTAGGGACCTGACCCCCTTGCAGTCATATGACCATTTGTCAAGATGTAATGGGAGCTGGTCACCAGCCAGTGATTGGCGGCGGCAAAATCAATCCGTATGTTGACATTGAAGGAGCCCAGCGGAGCATTGTAGGCCTGGAAGATAAAGAGCATGGAGCTGCTGCCGGAAAGCAGGTACTGTAGGTCATCATTGCTTTATAGGTCTAGACGTGTGGTGGGGTTTGAATAATTGATGATAATAATAATAATAATAATAATAATAATAATAATAATAATAATAATAATAATAATTGAATTGAATAAGAAGAAATTATAAATAAGAATAAAAATATTTGGCAAAGTATGAAAAAATGAAACATTTCAAAAGGTAGTGTTTTGCTTTAGGCATTCGTGCTTCTAAATATGTAAGTATTCAAAGAATGGAGGCAAACTTTACAGGATGATGATTATTTTTGAATTACATTTATTGGTACGTGAATTTCATTACTTTATAAGCAAAATTCCTTTCATAAATGAAGCAGAAGTAATGATCAAAGTCAATTAGGGTCATTTATCGAACTGGCATAAAGTAGAACTCGATTAGTTGCCCATAGCAACCAATTAGATTCCACCTTTCATTTTTGACAGCTCCTTTGGAAAATAAAAGGTGGAATCTGATTGGTTGCTATGGGCAACTAAGCCAGTTATACTTCATGCTAGTTTGATAAATTATCCCTAAATATCTTCTCATCATGCGATGGCCTTGGTAAAACCGTGGTTTACCTCTATCACCAAACCACCTCAAAGTTTCCCTAGCGGTCAGCTATGCTGTAATTTAAAGTGGATGATCTTTAGAGTTTCTTGTGATTAGTATGATCAAAAGTCACCATTTAAACCTAGCCTAATACTTATCAAATGTGTAACTTCTTTCTCTCCATTATTATATTTTTTGAGTTTAAAGAAGGTTTTAAAAGTAGAATATAAACTTTAGGGAAAAATATACATCCAAGAATGCCAGAACATGAGGTCAATATGGCAAATATCTCCACAATCACCATATATTTCCCTTTTGTGCTCAGATAAGCCGGGATGGTGGCAATCCAGACACTGCAGAACAGCAGCATGCTGAAGGTGATGTACTTGGCCTCATTGAAACGGTCTGGTAATGTCCTGACCATGAAAGCCAGAACAAAGCTCACAGCTGCCAGGAACCCCATATAACCCAACATGGAGTAGAAGGCAATGACCGAGCCTTCATTACACTGAATGATGATCTTCCCAGGATACGAGTGATGGTCAAACTCTACATAAGGAGGAGACACTAACAACCAAATAACACATATAAGAGCTTGTACAGAAGAACACACCAAGACAACAGAAATAGAGAGTCTGAATGAGACCCATTTCACCCAGATACTTCCAGGTTTGGAGGCTTTGAAGGCAATGCAGACTGTGATAGTTTTGGCCAGAACAGAAGAGACACCAATAGAGAAGAAGACACCAAATGATGTTTGTCTCAGTAGGCAGGTTTTGTCCACTGGATGGCCGAAGAAGAAGAAGACACTGAGGAAGCCAAGCATGATGGAGACCAGGAGGATGAAGCTCACAGTCCGGTTATTGGCTTTAACAATCGGAGTGTCCCAGTAAGAAATGAAGATTCTTAATATGATCAATGTCACAGCAGAAAGAAAGAAAGAAAGTGCTGCAAAAACATGAACCAAAGTGTCCTTCTCATAGGATAGAAACTCGTAGGATTTAGGAAGACATTTATTCTTCTTCTCATCTGGCCACTCTTCTATCGGGCATTTATGGCAAACTTCACTTTCTACAAATGCAATAAAAAATCGTGGCTTCTATGAGAACTCAGCATACACTATTGATGTACTACTGTATACAGTTACTTTCTATCTATCTATCTATCTATCTATCTTAGAAAATGAGGATGCAGCACACTAAAAAATAGGTGCAAAATCAGGCAAAAGGACCAGCACCAAGGTCCAATTCAATAGTCCATAAAGAAGCCAGCAGACCTCCAATGTAGCCAAGTAAAACCGTGTTTTTTTCACCCAGTGTCAATAGCGACATTTCAACCGCTTGTTGCGGTCTTTCTTAAGCTATACAGACATATGTTTCAATGTGACATATAAAGACACACCAATTCATGAAAGTGATAATACATTTAAGATAAAAAATTACCAAATGGATAGATGGATAGATATCACATGACTTAACCCCTCAGATGAACACCGTAAAAAAAATGTAAAATAAAAACCATGTCAAAAAAGAAATTTTTGTCACCTTTAGTGTTGAGCGAACAGTTCGAGCATAGTTCGGGTTCGTACTGAATTTTGGAGTGTTCAGGACCCGGACCCGAACATTTTCAAAAAAGTTCGGGTTCGGGTTCGTTGTTCGGCGATTTCTTCCCGCTTTCTGAAGGGCTGCACAGCAAGCCAATCAGCTAGGGTTTTACTTCTTGCCCTAAAAGCTCATCACAGCCATGCCTACTAATGGCATGGCTGTGATTGGCCAAGTGCAGCATGTGACCCAGCCTCTATTTAAGCTGGAGTCACGTAGCGCCGCACGTCACACTGCTCTGTTTAGTGTAGGGAGAGGACGCAGCTGCTGTGAGGGCAAGATTAGGCAGGGAAAAGTCTGCAAAAACACCTAATGAAGTGATCGATCTACAGCTGTGAATGATTCAACTTCTGCTAGTTACTTGCTCAATGGTTTTTAGGCTGCACAGAGCATTGTTCTGTCACTTATTTTCTGGGGTGATCAGCCATTTTGTGACTTGTGGTGCACCAGAACAAGCTGCCACCAAGTCCATCAATCCATCAATACTAGTTATTTTTTTTTTGCTATATCCTACATCAGGGGCTTGGCTGTGCTAATTGTCACCCCTAGAAACTCAGGATAGCAATTTCTATATTTTATTAAGGGGTTAAATAGAATTCCAAAAATACCTATCCCCTAAATCTGGTGTTCCAGCTTTGGCTAGCCAAGTGTAATACTGTCTGCTGTCTGGCAAAGGATAGATTATTTTCTGTGGTGAAATTCAATTGTCGAAATAGCAATACCATATATCAGTGGTTTCAGCTGTGGCTGGCAAAGTATAATAGTGTCCGTCAAAACATATATTTTGTTCTGGGGTGAAATTCAATTACCAAAACAGCAATACCCTAAATCAGTGGTTTCAGCTGTGGCTGGCCAAGTTTCATAGTGTCATGTAAAGGATATATTTTGTTCTGGGGTGAAATTCAATTGTCAAAATAGCAATACCATGAATCTGGTGTCACAGCTGTGGCTGGCAAACTATATTAGTGTCCTGCTACAAGAGGACATAGTTTTAAATTAGAGGGGCAAAGGTTTAAAAGTAATATCAGGAAGAATTACTTTACTGAGAGAGTAGTGGACGCATGGAATAGCCTTCCTGCAGAAGTGGTAGCTGAAAATACAGTGAAGGAGTTTAAGCATGCATGGGATAGGCATAAGGCCATCCTTCATATAAGATAGGGCCTGGGGCTATTCATAGTATTCAGCATATTGGGCAGACTAGATGGGCCAAATGGTTCTTATCTGCGGACACATTCTATGTTTCTATGTTTCTATGTCTATGTCCGCAAAAACATATATTTTGTTCTGGGGTGAAATTCAATTGCCAAAATAGCAATACCATAAATCAGTGGTTTCAGCTGTTGCAGGCCAAGTTTCATAGTGTCCTGCAAAGGATATATTTTGTTCTGGGGTGAAATTCAATTGCCAAAATAGCAATACCCTGAATCTGGTGTTCCAGCTGTTGCAGGCCTAGTTTAAATCTGTCCATAAAAGGATACCTTTCATCAAGGGCCTAAATACTAACCCTAAAAGAGATATTCCCCTAAATCACTGGTTACTGCTGTGCCTGGATTAGTGTAATACGCTACATAAATAAATAGGCAGATAGTGTTAGGTGCCTGTAAAAAAAGGCCTGAATTTGAAATAAATACATTGGGCCAAATATTTTTTTTCTTATTGTGGTGCTTGGTGAACGGTAAGAATGAGGAAAACATCTAGTAAGGGACGCGGACACGGTCGTGGTGGTGTTAGTGGACCCTCTTGTGCTGGGAGAGGACGTGGCCATTCTGCCACAGCCACACGTCCTAGTGAACCAACTACCTCAGGTTCCAGTACCCGCCAGAATTTACAGCGATATTTGGTGGGGCCCAATGCCGTTCTAAGGATGGTAAGGCCTGAGCAGGTACAGGCGCTAGTCAATTGGGTGGCCGACAGTGGATCCAGCAAGTTCACAACATTATCTCCCACCCAGTCTTCTGCAGAAAGCGCACAGGTGGCACCTGAAAACCAAGCCCATCAGTCTGTCACATCACCCCCATGCATATCAAGGAAACTGTCTGAGCCTCAAGTTATGCAGCAGTCTCTTATGCTGTTTGAAGACTCTGCTGGCAGGGTTTCCCAAGGGAATCCACCTAGCCCTTCCCCAGTGCTGGAAGACATAGAATGCACTGATGCACAACCACTGATGTTTCCTGATGATGAGGACATGGGAATACCATCTCATCACAGTCCGCACGTCTCTGATGATGACGAAACACAGGTGCCAACTGCTGCGTCTTTCTGCAGTGTGCAGACCGAACAGGAGGTCAGGGAGGAAGACTGTGTGGAAGACAATGCAGGGGACGATGAGTTCCTAGACCCCATATGGAATGAAGGTCGTGCCACTGACTTTCATAGTTCAGAGGAAGAGGCAGTGGTGAGACCGAGCCAACAGCGTAGCAAAAGAGGGAGCAGGGGGCAAAAGCAGAACAGCCACCTCCAAGAGAGTTCGCCTGCTACTGGCCACCGCCACCACGGACCAAGCACCAGAAAGGCAGCTTCAAGGAGTTCCCTGGCATGGCACTTCTTTAAACAATGTGCTGACGACAAGACCCGAGTGGTTTGCACGCTGTGCCATCAGAGCCTGACGCGAGGCATTAACATTCTGAACCTTAGCACAACCTGCATGACCAGGCATCTACATGCAAAGCATGAACTGCAGTGGAGTAAACACCTTAAAAGCAAGGAACTCACTCAGGCTCCCCCTGCTTACTCTTCTGCTGCTGCCTCGGCCTCTTCCTCTGCCTCGGGAGGAATGTTGGCACCTGCCGCCCACCAAACAGATGATGTGCCACCGACAACACCACCTGCGTCACCAAGCATCTCCACCATGTCACACGGCAGCGTTCAGCTCTCCATCTCACAAACCTTGGAGAGAAAGCATAAATTCCCACCTAGCCACCCTCGAGCCCTGGGCCTGAATGCCAGCATTTCTAAACTACTGGCCTTTGAAATGCTGTCATTCAGGCTGGTGGACACAGACAGCTTCAAACAGCTGAGGTCCATGGCTGTCCCACAGTATGTTGTTCCCAGCCGCCACTACTTCTACAAGACAGCCGTGCCTTCCCTGCACAACCAAGTATCCGATAAAACCAAGTGTGCACTGCGCAACGCCATCTGTGGCAAGGTCCACCTAACCACAGATACGTGGACCAGTAAGCACGGCCAGGGACGCTATATCTCCTTAACTGCACACTGGGTAAATGTAGTGGCGGCTGTTCCCCACACGGAGAGTTTCTTGGCGCACGTCCTTCCGCCACCAAGGATCGCAGGGCATGATTCTTTGCTTCCTGTAGCCTCATTCTCCTACTCGGCTTCCTCCTCCTCTGCTTCCACCAGCTCATCCAGTCAGCCACACACCTTCACCACCAACTTCAGTACAGCCCAGGGTAAACGTCAGCAGGCCATTCTGAAACTCATATGTTTGGTTGATAGGCCCCACATCGCGCAGTAGTTGTGGCGGGGTATTGAACAACAGACCGACGAGTGGTTTCTGCCGGTGGGCCTCAAGCCCGGCCTAGTGGTGTGCGATAATGGGAGAAATCTCGTTGCAGCTCTGGGACTAGCTGGTTTGACGCACATCCCTTGTCTGGCGCATGTGCTGAATTTGGTGGTGCAGAAGTTCATTCACAACTACCCCGACATGTCAGAGCTGCTGCATAAAGTGCGGGCCGTCTGTGCGCGCATCCGGCATTCACATCCTGCCGCTGAGGATGAAGCAGGTTCACAGCGGGGTGAAACCCGACACAGCTCAGGCCAATCACTGGTGCGTGGCTGGGGGGATACGGAGGATGATGACGATACGCCTCCCACAGAGGACAGCTTGTTCTTAATTCTGGGGAGCCTGGCACACATGAGCGACTACATACGACAGCAGAGTTGCCCACATTTTAACGTGCGTGGACTACTGTGTTACCACCCTGCTGGATCCCCGGTACAAAGACAATGTGCCCACCTTACTTCCTGCACTGGAGCGTGATAGGAAGATGCGTGTGTACAAGCGCACGCTGGTAGACGCGCTCCTGAGAGCATTCCCAAATGTCACAGGGGAACAGGTGGAAGCCCAAGGTGAAGGCAGAGGAGGAGCAAGAGGTCACCAATGCAGGAGTGTCACGGCCAGCTCCTCTGAGGGCAGGGTTAGCATGGCAGAAATTTGGAAAAGTTTTGTCTCCACGCCACAGCTAACTGCACCACCACCTGATACGGAACGTGTTAGCAGGAGGCAGCATTTCACTAACATGGTTGAACAGTACGTCTGCACACCCCTCCACGTACTGACTGATGGTTCGGCCCCATTCAACTTCTGGGTCTGCAAATTGTCCGCGTGGCCAGAGTTAGCATTTTATGCCTTGGAGGTGCTGGCCTGCCCGGCGGCCAGCGTTTTGTCTGAACGTGTATTCAGCACGGCACGGGGCGTCATTACTGACAAACGCAGCCGCCTGTCCACAGCCAACGTGGACAAGCTGACGTTCATAAAAATGAACCAGGCATGGATCCCACAGGACCTGTGCCTCCCTTGTGCAGAGTAGACATTTATAACTGCCTCCCCCTCAACCATGTATTCTTGTACTCCGGGGCACTTCTTTATTGAATCCTCATTTTTTTAACTTTACCATGATCTTGCGGTGCAACCCAAAGTTGAATGAACCTCTCCTCTGTCTGGGTGCTGGGTCGAAATAACTGAAAGTGGCCTTCTCCAGTGGTGGGTGATATGACGCCTTATTCCTTGCTGTTGGACCTCTCTCCTCTGTCTGGGTGCTGTGGCCGAAATAACTGAAATGACAGAGTCTGGAGGATGCCACAGAGTGGCAGCATGACAGTGTGGAGGTGGCAGCAGTATGAGGAGGCGACCAAGTGGCACAATGACAGAGTGTGGAGTTGGCAGCAGTATAAGAAGGCCACTGAGTGGCACAATGACAGAGACTGGAGGTGGCGGCAGCAGCAGTATCAGGAGAAGGCCACAGAGTGGCACAATGACAGATACTGGAGGTGGCGGCAGCAGCAGTAGCCCCATCAGGAGAGGGCCACCGAGTGGCACAATGACAGAATCTGGAGGTGGCAGCAGTATGAGGAGGCCACCAAGTGGCACCATGACAGAGTCTGAAGGTGGGGGCAGCAGCAGTAGCAGCATCAGGAGAAGGCCACCAAGTGACACAATGACAGAGTCTGGGGGTGGTGGCAGCAACAACATCAGGAGGAGACCACAGAGTGGCAAGGAGACATAGTGTAGAGAAAGCAGCAGCAGCATCAGGAGACCACAAAGTGACCTGGTGACAGAGTGAGGAGATGGGTGGCAATACCAGTATCCGCTGATGAAGGTGGGTGAAAGAAGGAGCACTTGGCATCAGATGAGTGGCATCAGGCGGGTGGCAGCATTAGAGTAGTAGCTGAGTCAGGTAGCCAGAAAAAAACGGTCTCTTTTGTCAAGGTTTGGGTGAGGCGGCATGAATGATCTAATTTGATGCATCAGGCATTGGTGGGTGGAAATCCTGACTGATCCACACCTGATTCATCTTGACAAAGGTCATTCTATCAAGATTTTGGGTGGACAGGCGAGTTCTTCTTGGGGTAACTATGGCCCCCGCCACACTAAACTCCCGCTCTGATGCCACTACTGACCGGGCAGGACAGCTTTTCCAGGGCAAACTGGGCCAGTTGCAGCCACAAATCCAGTTTGGCTGCCCAGTAGTCCAGCGGATCTTCAATGACGGCTGGCAGGATGCTGTCCAAGTATGCCATCACCACCTGCTGGTTCAGGTCCTGCTCTAGGTCTACCTGCTGCTGGTGGGTAGTTTCTTCACTATGTGGGTGAAGAAAGCTGCTCATCAACGACTCTAGACTCAGGCTGCTGCTGATGGAGCTGGTACTGCTCCTGCCACCCCACCCCTCCCCAGCAGCCATGGCAGTGGAACATGAGTGCAGAGGGCCCCCCGGTCAGACCTGCAAGAGGATGGACGATGGTGCAGATAGGCAGCGTCCAACTGACTACATAGGATGTCTTTGTAGCAATTAGGTTTGTCCTTCCTCTCAGTGGGTGTAAAAAGGCCCCCATTTTGGACCGGTAGCAAAGGTCCAACAAGGTGGCGAGCCAGAAGCCATCCCTCTGCCGAATGGTGACAATTCAGCTGTCACTACGCAAGCAAGTGAGCATGCAGCGGGCCATTTGTGCAAGTGACTCGGAGGGACTCCCTGCCTCCATCTACTCTGCATGCTGCCAAGGTGAGTCTGGGTCCTTGTCTCGTCTTCCTCGTCGCCCTGTAGCTCCTCTGGCTGCTCCTCCTCTCATGTCATCTGAGTAGAAAAACCACCCATTTTGCTACACATTGTGTGTGCTACAATGTCCTTCCCCCCTCCTCCTCCTCTTCCAGTTCAACCCCCACAGGGCTCATGTGGCCGTGAGATCTAGGCGCCACATCTCCTGTCCCTTAACCAGCCATTTTTTCCACCATCTGTTCCAGGAAATTAAGCAGTGGAATGACGTTGTTCATCCCACACTCCTGACTGACAAATAACGCGGGCTCCTCAAAGGGCCTGAGCAAACACCAGGTGTTACGCATGAGCTGCCACTGGCTGACATTGAAGTTACACAGGGGAGTACTCCTATCCGCTTGAATCATCAAGAAATCATTGATGTCCTTTCTATGTTCATATAGTCATATATTCCATATATCATATGGAGGGTGGAATTCCAATGGGTGGAAACGTCGCATATCAGTCTATGTTGGGGGATGCCGTTCTGCCGCTGCAGCTAAAGGAGGGTGTGCTTTGCGGTGTACGAGTGGCTGAATTGTATGCAAAGTTTCCTTGCCATTTTTAGGATGTCTTGCAGATGGGTAGAAACCTTCAGGACCCGCTTGACAACCAGATTGAACACATGTGCCATGAAGGGCGCATGGCTCAGCCTTCCTTGACACAGCACCAACACCATGTTCTTCCCGTTGTTGGTCACCATGGTTCCAATTTTCAGTTGTCGCGGAGAAAGCCAGGATTCAATTTCTTGATGAATCACACGGAGCAGTTCCTCTCCTGTGTGACTCCGTTCGCAAAAGCATACCAGGTTCAGAACAGCGTGACACCACCGTGACCTGCACATTTGGTATCCTGGAGGGGCACTGCGACTTGTCCCTGCAGTGGAGGCTGAGGAAATGGTGGAGGATGAGGAGGCAGAGGCGGACATTGTCGCAGGACCAATTACGTGGAGCGTGGAGGCGAAAGTGGCGTGACCTGGCCAAGTTGCTGGTGTGGCTGTGCAGTAACCACATTCACCCAGTGGGCCAGAAAGGACATGTATTATCCCTGACGGTAGTTACAGCTCCACAAGTCGGCACTGCTGTGCACTTTGACAGACACCGACAGGCTCAAGGACTGGCCCACCTTCTGTTCTACATATTTGTGCAGGGCTGTTACTGCCTTTTCGCAAAAAAATGACAGCTTGGGACTCTCCACCTCGGCTCGGCACAAGCCATCAGTTTTCGGAAAGGTGCAGAGTCCACCACTTGGAAAGGGAGGGACTGCAGCACCAGCATCTTGGGCAGGAGCACATTCAGCTTCTGTGCCATTGGATGATTGCATGCATACTGCTGTCTCTTGGCAATCTCTTCGGTGATCGTTTACTTACAGACTGACTGACGAGGAGTAGGAGGAGGAAGAGCAGGAGCATGTGGACCAGCAGAAGATGAGAAGGACAGACGGCTCCCTTCGGCTGAGGTGGTGTAGCCTTGACTGCCTGAAGACCACTGTGTGGCGCGGAGCCGTAGTGCCAACATTGGCACCCTGGCAACTCTTAACCTTCTGCCCACAGATTCTACATATGGCCACGTTCATCTCCTCCGATGGCTTAACAAAAAACTGCCACACTGCGAGTAGGTGATTTTCCCCCCAAAAGTCCGCACTGACTGACTCCTACCGTTGCTGCCTCCGTGAACCCATGCACGACTACTTCCCCGGCAGGTAGGCTGCTGCAAAGCAGGTGGTCTACCCTGGGCATGTTTGACTCCTGACCTTCCGCTGCTGCCACCCTGATGACTCCTAGCCATGATTCCACCTTGCTGGTTCAGCCGCTGCCTCAAGCTAGCTGTCACCCTCTTCTCCTGATGATGATGAAGCCCCTTCTGCACCCGGCTCCAAAGTGCGATCGGCTTCATCATCATTGAGTAGTGTCTGCACGTCACTGATGTCCTCCTCAATGGTCTCTGGGTCAGGAGTCTGGCCACTCGCAACACCACCTCCCATGCCACTCTCCTCATCACTACTTTTCCACCTAGCGGAGGAAGCAGAGGATGTCTCCTCCACATCATGACTGGGCAGTAGCTGCTGACTGTCCTCTAGTAGCTCATCCTCAATGTATAGTGCAGCTGGGCCCAAAGCATACAATACTTCTGTGGCTGAGGAAACAGCAAAGGACAGAGGCAAGTTGAGGACAGGTGAGGGCACAGGGCCTGCTCCCATGCCAACTAAGGGTTGTGTCTGATGAACCCAACGACTGTTGGCTGGGGGTGTCTGATGTCACTTGGGATGAAGTGGATGACCGAGTTAACCAATCAAGAACTGTTTTGCTGGTCAAGACACGACCGCTAGATGATTCCAGGAGCTCAGGCCTCTCGCTGCGACGCCAGCTGCCATGCCCCCTTACTCTGCTGTACTGATGAGCGGCATAAACAATAGTAAAATTCGCAATATTTTGTGAATTTTTGGCCGAATATTTGCCATAAATTCTCAAAATCACGATCTCCAGTTATTATTTACATTATTGCGAAAATCGGCAATGTAATATATTCGCGATAAAAATTTGCTATTGGAATATTCGCGATCAATACTAAGGGCTAGGCAACTTTACTATTGGTTGCTAGGGATGTTTCTGTGCCGATATTCGCGATAAATTTGCAATTAGAATATTCGCGATCAACACTATTCACGAATACAAATGTATAGCACTATATTAAAAGCATTATCGAATTCTCGAAGTGCCGATATTAGTGATTAAAATTCGCTATTCTAATATTCACGCTCAACACTACTCTGCTGCGACCTATTCCTGTGCCAAAAACATTTAGGCCTTTGCCACTCCTCTGTGCATGGCCTGGCACTTCTCTGTCTGACATACTTTTAGCTTAACTAAACAAATTAAAAGCAAATCGTCGAACAACGAACCCAAAATTTTACGGAAATGTTCGGGTTCGAGTCCGGGTGCGAAAAACCGTAATGTTCGGTACAAACCCGAACTTTACAGGTCAGGTTCGCTCAACCCTATAGGCCACTAAATGCTTTCACCACAAATAACTGCAAAAGTGAACTGAGAATATATTTTTGAACTGAAATAGGCCACTAAACGCTTTCACCACAAATAACTGCAATAGTGAACTGCATAAATATTTTTCTTTTTGTACTGAAATAGGCCACTAAACCCTTTCAGCACAAATAACTGCAACAGTGAAAAGTGTATATATGTGTATATATTTTTCTTTTTGTACAGAAATACTAAACGGTTTCACCACACATAACTCCAACAGTGAAGTGCGTATATATTTTTCTTTTTGTACTGAAAAAGGCCACTGAAGGCTTTCACCAAAAATACCTGCAACAGTGAAATGCGTATATATTTATATTTTTGCACTGAAATAGGCCACTAAACGCTTTCACCACAAATAACTACAGCAGTGAACTGCATATATATTTTTCCTTTTGTACTGAAATAAGCCACTAAACGCTTTCACCACAAATAACTGCAACAGTAAAATGTGTATATATGTGTATATATTTTTCGTTTTGTACTGAAATACTAAACTCTTTCACCACACATAACTCCAACAGTGAAGTGCGTATATCTTTCCATTTGTACTGAAATAGGCCACTAAACGCTTTCACCACAAATAACGGCAACAGTGAAGTGCGTATATATTTTTCTTTCTGTACTGAAAAAAGCCACTAAACGCTTTTAAGACAAATAACTGCAGAAGTGAACTGAGAATATATATTTTTTTGTACTGAAATAAGCCACTAAACACTTTCACCACCTATAACTGCAGAAGTGAACTGAGAATATATTTTTGTTTTTGTACTGAAATAGGCCACTAAAAGATTTCACCACAAATAACTGCAACAATGATGTGCGTCTATATCTTTCTTTTTGTACTGAAATAGGCCACAAAACCCTTTCAACACAAATAACTGCAACAGTGAAATGCGTATATATTTTTCCTTTTGTACTGAAATAGGCCACTAAACGCTTTCACCACAAATAACTGCAACAGTGAAGTGCATATATATTTTTCTTTCTGTACTGAAAAAAGCCACTAAACACTTTTACCACAAATAACTGCAGAAGTGAACTAAGAATATATATTTTTTTGTACTGAAATAAGCCACTAAACGCTTTCACCACAAATAACTGCAACACTAAACTGCATATATATTTTTCTTTTTGTACTGAAATAAGCCACTAAACGCTTTCACCAAAAATAACTGCAACAGTAAAGTCCGTATATATTTTTCTTTTTGTACTGAAATAGGCCATTAAACGCTTTCACCACATATAACTGCAGAAGTGAACTGAAAATATATTTTTATTTTTGCACTGAAATAGGCCACTAAACAATTTCACCACAAATAACTGCAACAATGAAGTGCGTCTATATCTTTCTTTTTGTACTGAAATTGGCCACTAAACGCTTTCACCACAAATAACTGCAACAGTGAAGTGCATATGTATTTTTCTTTTTTTACTGAAATAGGCCACTAAACGCTTTCACCACAAATAACTGCAACATTGAAATGCTTATATATTTTTCTTTTTGTACTGAAATAGGCCACTAAAGGCTTTTCAACATAGCACTTGCACCCCAATAACAAGAACAAATTGCTGAAATGATAGAGCTGTATAATGACTATTTGGATCCCCAAATAATCTTTCCCTGCACTTGTAAATCGCTTTTCTAGCACTGTCCCTTCTGACGTCTCTCCCTGCACTAAGATGCTGTGAACGGATTCCTCCCTATCCTTTCCCTGCACTTCTAAATAATTTTTTCATATTTTTTTTTTTTCACAATCAGGTTTTTCCTATTGCTGTCCCTAGCGCCTTCTCACATCTGTCCCTGCATTCAGAATGCTGGAAAATGTCTAAATCCAAGATGGCCACCATATTCATAGGGCTGTCACATCACAGGTCTGGCTGGCTGCTGATTGGCTGCATGCATGGCATTATGGGTCATCCCGCCTTCCCAGAGCTTCTTGCCCCATGTCCTTACACATGTAGCTGCCATTTTAGGAAAAATTGCGATTCGTTATCATGAAGTGCTAGGAAATTCGCATATGTTTCAAATTTTTCTTGAAATTCATAACAATTTCCACTTCGTCAGCTTTGATTCGCTCATCTCTAGTCATAATGACTACCTGCAGCCCCCACTATGGCAAGTTAGAGGGCTGCAGTGCTGTCTTAATCCATGTGCAAATATCTCATCCTGGCGGAATTATAGTAACATTTCATGTTGGGAAAATAGATTAATTGTGTACTATCGGGACCAGCAAGCTCCAACACTCCAGTTTTTCTGAAACTACAACTCCCAAAATCCTCTTTTCCCTTGTTTGGAAGTTTCAAGAACAGCCTGTGCTTGCTGGGAGTTGTAGCTTCACAGCAGCTGATTACTGGTGTACGAAGTCTAGACATCATAAAAGTAACATTTTACTTTAGTCTTCTCAACAGCATTTAAAAAAGTATAATCACATTTGGAAAAAAAATGCACGTTTGTTGAAATGCATGGCATGTGAACAACTGTTTTAAAATCCTTTAAAAGTGTGTGTGAAGGAATCTTTATTTTTTTTCTGCAAGCTGGAACACATTACAAGTATTTTCTATCTTATGTGATATGGCTTGCTAAAAAGCAAAGAACGTAAAGAAGATGCAGTTTTCACAGTTTTATAGCGAACCTTCCAAGATCCCGCTTCTATTTTATTGATTTATTTCACTGTTTGTAAAAAGTAATAAAAAATATTTTTGATGTAAACCATGCTGTGTAATTCCACATACAGCCTACATACATGATCTAATTTATAGAGATGTCGTGAACATAAAATTCTCCGTTCGCGAACGGCGAATGCGAATTTATACAAATGTTCGCGAACGTGCGAACAGGGCGAACTGCCATAGACTTCAATAGGCAGGCGAATTTTAAAACCCACAGGGACTCTTTCTGGCCACAATAGTGATGAAAAAGTTGTTTCAAGGGGACTAACACCTGGACTGTGGCATGCTGGAGGGAGATCCATTGCAAAACTCCCATGGAAAATAACGTAGTTGACGCAGAGTCTGGTAAGTTGAATTCACAATGCGATTAATATAACCTGCATTAATCGCATTGCAAATTCAACTTAGAGCTGGGTTCCTAATGGTTGTATTGCTAGAATATAACTCAGATCTAAGTTGAATTCGCAATGCTATTAATACAGGTTATATTAATCGTATTGCGATTACAACTTAGATCTGAGTTCCTAATGGTTGTATTGCTAGGATTGATGAATATAACGAATATAGTGCTATATTCTCAATCTTCGTTATATTCTAGCAATACAACCATTAGGACCCAAGCTCTAAGTTAAATTCACAATGTGATTAATACAGGTTATAATAATCGCATTGCGATTACAACTACTGCAGCTTCAGAATGAATCTAAGATGGATGCTGTCCTTGCTTTTTGATAGGAGGTGGGAGGGTCTGGGAGGGAGGGTATGCTGATTGGCTGGAATGTGTCTGCTGACTGTGAGGTACCGGGTCAAAATTTGCTCAATGATAAAGTATAAGGGCGAATGTGAACATCGCATATGTTCGCCTGCCGCGGCGGACGCGAACAAGCTATGTTCGCCGGGAACCGTTTGCCAGCGAATAGTTCTTGACATTTCTACTGATTTAATGTCAGTGGTTTACCTCCTTCAGACCTTTGGATATAGGTGCTCAATCCTAGGCGTACCCGTCGCCTATGTGCTTTTATAGATTATAGAAATAGAAATAATGGATGGCACACTAATATCTGGTGTCGCATGGATTAAAAATTGATATACAGTTTATTCACACACATAGTTACATGAAATAATAAAATAATAAAAAATTAAAAAATTCAGAACGGAAGATAAGATGATTGCTATTGATATAATAGTATAAAATCTATCCCACAATAGGTGATATAAACCAAAATGTTAGTAATAATGTTGTTAAAAATACCGGTGAGCGAAAAGTAGTGATATTAGCAACAGCAGTCTTTATAACGCTCTATGTTAAAAGGTGGCAATAATCATAACTGTCTCTAGATGGCAGCAATACACAATGGCATTAATAGATGGTTAAATATGGCAAAGGTATAAAATTTTCAAAGGTTAGAAAAATGTATGTTATAAGTCCAGAAGAAATCAAATGCAAATAGATAAATATATAAAAAGTATCTCTTCTAAAATCAATCTTCAAAACTGGACCACTGTATATAGATATTAAATTTTAAATTCATATAAATAAATATCACATTCTGTTATGAGGAAGTTCATGGAGGTTTATGTTATTCAGTGCACTATTTATCCCGTAAATCAATCCTTTGTTCAGATCACTACTTTGATAGATAAACCGTGACTGGATGCACTGTTCAATTTTGTATAGCACATTCCCAAAGTCTATTATCACTTGTACTGTTACATTTCATGTTGAAATATATTGTAACATTATGCTTTATACGTTACCACTCGCCGATCTGTGGATACTTTCTCTCCTCTGTGGTATTCTTTCTCCTTTCGGTAGTGTGGCTCGATCGTGAATCTCACTGCCCTTGGCGTCCCACGTGGAGTCCCACATGGTGTGTAGTTCGGGATTGTGCTGGGTTTGTAGTTGAGTTGTGCTTCTCTCTAGTTAATTGCACTGAATAACATAAACCTCCATGAACTTCCTCATAACAGAATGTGATATTTATTTATATGAATTTAAAATTTAATATCTATATACAGTGGTCAAGTTTTGAAGATTGATTTTAGAAGAGAGACTTTTTATATATTTATCTATTTGCATTAGATTTTTTCTGGACTTATAACATACATTTTTATAACCTTTGAAAATGTTGGACCTTTGCAGTATTTATCCATCTATTAATGCCATTGTGTATTGCTGCCATCTAGAGACAGTTATGATTATTGCCACCTTTTAACATAGAGCGTTATAAAGACTGCTGTTGCTAATACCACTACTTTTCGTTCACCAGTAGTTTTGACAACATTATTACCAACATTTTGGTTTATATAACTTATTGAGGGATAGATTTTATACTATTATATCAACAGCAATCATCTTATCTTCTGGTCTGAATTTTTTAACTTTTAATTATTTTATTATTTCATGTAATTATGTGTGTGAATAAACTGTATATACATTTTTAATCCATGTGACACCAGATATTAGTCTGCCATCCATTATTTCTATTTCTGCAGCGTACATACATGTTGCCTCTGTTTATGTCTATATGGTGATATCTCCAAAGTAGAATAAATTATTACCTGTTACATTGGATATTTCACCCTCAGAACATAGGACACAGTCGTGGCAGCAGGCTTGATATCCTCCATTCGAAGTTTTCCTGAATCCTGGATAGCAAGGCTCATTACACCGAGACTGTGGGAACTTTGATAGAAGAAATGTAGACCATTAAAACCATGAGACCTTAAAGCAAAGTAAGTTTCAAAATAAAAAAAGTTTGCTGTGGTGTGAAGTGTGAAGGAACAATTGTGTTTGGGCTTCCTTAAAGTCTCCTTTAGCCATATTATTCCCTGGTCCAGCTGCACAGCCAGATGGGAGATGGGGGTGTTTCCCTTCTTCCAGTACTATATGCAATTACCTCACTTCCCTTACTTCTTACTATGTTTGTTTTCTTCTAGGGAGCTCAGAAAGCTTTCCATTCACACAAACATATGGAGGCTTTAAAAAAAAAATCAATTTAATTGTATTAAACTAAATTGTATTAAAAACTGCAAAGACATTTTTGTGGGTGACACTTTGAAAAAAAATCCACCATGGTTTTTCAGATTTTGTTTTTATGGAATACACTAAATGCTAGAAAATATGGGGGCTGATATGAGGCAATGGGGCATGATGAGAGGCATGGGGGCTGATGAGAGGCATGGGGGATAATATGAGGTAATGGGGGCTGATGAGAGGCATGGGGGATGATATAAGGCATATGGGGGCTGATATCGGGGGGCTCGGATCAGAGGGCAGAGGATTCTGAGATGAACCTGTCAGGGTTATCTTCCGTCCTGGTCACTGTGGCCACGTGATGACCCTCTCCACAACTCGCATCGCGCTGATGTACTTTTATGTCAGGGGCACAAAGAGGTTAATGCTACAGTATACCTGATATATCTCTTATGAGGTGCCTGTCCATTTTATATATCTCAGAACAAAATGCTTTAAATTAATTAAACAGCAATTCAAAAGAAAGAGGGTAAAGATAAAAAATTTACATAAGCAAAAAATGTAATGATTTTTAAAGTCCACAAATTCTTAACAAATCGTATAATGAAATCAACATCTTATGTATAGTGTTCTCTGAGAAATGTTAACCTTCCGGCACTGTTTCTTACATTTACAGCACTGGTGGGTGGTTGCTTCTGCCCAGTGCTTTAAAGGCTTTGTGGAAAGTGGGCACAGCATGAGTCAGGAGCCTAAATCTGAAACAACGAGTCCCCTGGAATGTCAGAGGGGCATTAAATCAGGTTATCTGAAAATCACTTTGTGTAAGTTTACTAAATCATTTTTAAAGAATTTTTGGCAGATTTTTATTTCGCTAGAGGCCAATAAAAATCAAATATGAAGTTGTCATTCTGTAATTGTAAACTCAGAGAAATACAAGGTAAGCCTTATTAACATAGTTGGTGGGGGGCTGGAATGACCTACAGAATGACAGCTCTAATATTTTTCTTAAATTGCGTAGAGAAGCAGCGCATTGATAAATTTAATGTGAGAAACTTTAACCAGACTACTCGAATAATATTGAATAGATCTACAGTAGTGCTCTAATTCTGTCACCACCACTCACCTATCTGGTCTGAGTAATGGTCTGACAGAGTGCTAAGAAAGACTCTGCCATGTTAAAAGTCCAAACAAAGAGGAGGTTAATGACATGGACAGGAACTAGAATGCATGACTTCAGAAAATTATATACAAAAAAAAATCCACCCATTTTATAAAAAATGCACAAATAGTCACAAATAGATGAACTTGGGATGGAAAAAGATAGAGATGAACGAAGTGTGGAGAAATTTAGCCAACTTCGACAAGAAATTTGATTTGGTAGAAAAAAATCGTGATAAATCAGGTACATCCAGGCCACTCTGCCTAATTATATTCATCCCACATGGTGGTCTAATCTCAGTGTGAAGGCTTGCAACCTAAACTGCAGGTAGAGTGTATTGCGGTGTGCATGACCTTTTGGTGCACCCACATTCATAGTTATTCCGTTCTGCAGGTACTGTGCTGCCAGTATCACAGGTGTAATTTATCACCGTCTACATCACTGGGCAGTTCACTAAGATTCATAGCTAACCCCTTCTGTTAAACAAAAAGAAAAGCACACAGCACCCTTCAGTAAAGCCAAACACCCCTGCGCACCCCTGCAGGAGCTGTGTCCAAATGGCTCCTTAGTGGAACAAAACAAAGAAATGGAAGCAGTGCCAATAAAGTAGTGGAGAAAAAAAGCTTTTTAATGCTCGTTGTGGCAGTCCAAACACAAGCTTTTTAATCGCTTCTGTTAGCTGTAGATTTATTGTTCGTCAGTATTACAGGTCACTGTTACCGTCGGGTCTGATTTTTCACTGTGGACTTAACTAGTGTTGAGAGCGAATATTCGAATAGCGAATATTTTTTACGAATATTGACACTTCACTAATTCACGAATATTTAGAATATAGTGCTATATATTCGTAAAAACGAATATTCATTTCTTTTCCTTTTTTTTTTCAATCAGAACCCAAAAATAAGATACAGTTAATGAAGATAGAGAATATAGCGCTATGTTCTCTATCTTCATTAATTCTAGCCAAGCAATAGGAAAGTCATAGACCGCTCAAAGTGTAATTCGCAGTACGCGAATATTAGATTATGTAATATTCGCGTACTGCGAATGAAACTTTAAACGGGGTATAACTTTCCTATTGGTTGGCTTGCTAGAATTAACGAATATAGAGAATATAGCGCTATATTCGTATTAGTTTTCTTCGCTAAATCCAGCAAGCCAAGTAAACGTGCCTATACACAGCTCTAAGTTGGATGCGCAATGCGAGAATATAAAGTAATATTAGTCGCATTGCGCATCTAACTTAGAGCGGGGTATATGCAACTTACTTCACTATTGTTTGGCTGGGTAGAATTAACGAATATGACGAATACGCATATAGCGCTAGATTCTCTATATTCGCTATTTCCAGCAAGCCAACCCAAAAGCAAAGTTGACTGTACCCAGCTCTAAGTTAGATGAGAAATGCAAAAATATTACTTTGCCTATTTTTGGCAATAAATAGAATAATGAGTCAGTATTCTATTTATTGAAAAAAAATAGGTAAAAGTAATATTTTCGCATTGCGCATCCAACTTAGAGCTGAGTACAGTCAACTTTCCTATTGGCTTGCTAGAATTAGCAAATATAGAGAATATAGTGCTATATTCGTATTCGTCATATTCATTAATTTTTCCCAGCCAAGTAAACTTGCCTTTACACAGCTCTAAGTTGGATGCGCAATGCGAGAATTTTAAGTAATATTAGTCGCATTGCGCAGATAACTTAGAGCTGTGTATCGGCAAGTTTACTTGGCTGGGAAAAATTAATGAATATGACGAATACGAATATAGCACTATATTCTCTATAATCGCTAATTCTAGCAGGCCAAACAATAGAAAAGTTGCCTTTACCCCGTTCAAAGTTCAATTTTTAATATGCGAATAATTAAATTATTAGAATAATGACCAATATTCGATTTCGACGAATACTCAATCGAATATTCGCGAAATAATGCGAAATTGAATATGGCACCTCCCGCTCATCACTAGAATTAACTGTGTAGTGCCTCAATATTTAAGTAGTGGCCCCGTAACAGAGTGTGGAGGGGGGCAGCAGCGGCAGTGGCAGTACCAGTGACAGTAGTGGCCCCATGACAGTGCGGAGAAGGTGGCAGCAGCAGCAGTGGCAGTAACAGTGACAATAGTACAACAGAGTGGGAGGGTGGCGGCAGCAGCATTGGCAGTAACAGTAGTGGCCCCAGGACAGAGTGGGGAGGGTGGTGGCAGCAGCAGGGGCAGCAACAGCGACAATAGTGGCCCCATGAAGGCAGTAGCAGTGGCAGTAGGGCTGTGTTTGCATCACTGTTTATTTTTCTGTTTTTCTGAGCCATGAGAAGAACAGAAAACTAAAAAAAAAGAAGCCTCTTTAAGATAGTCAGTATTTGGTCAGTATTTTGTAGCACTATTTGATCAGTATTTGTAATACAGATCCAGAAGTGGGTCCAAAACAGAGATAAAATGTAATAAAAATATATGCATATTTTCTGTGTTTTGGACCCACTCCTGCTTTTAGCTTACAAATACTGATTAAATACTGATGCAAAATACTAACCAAATATTGACCTTGTGAAAGAGGCCTTATGCTCAATTTGCATTTGTTTAGCCATTTACATCTGAAATAGTTTTTTTTTTAACAGGGAAAAAGTCCTGCATGCAGGACTTTAATTGTCTCTTTCACAAAGTTAGTATTTGGTCAGTATTTTGCATCTGTATTTGATCAGTATTTGCAAGCTAAAACAGGAGTGGTTCCAAAACAGAGATAAAATGTAATGGAAATATTTTCATCTTATCTGTGTCTTGAACCCACTCCTAATTTTGGCTTACAAATACTGATCAAAAACTGACCGTGAGAAACAGGACTTCCGGATGCTCAAATAACGGATACTTTTTTTCTGTTCTTTTACGAATAAGAAGAACAGAAAAATAAACTGTGATTTCAATACGGACTAACAGGGACATTAGTGGTCCCATAACAGAGTGGGGAGGGGGGCATGGCAGCAACAAGGGCATACAGTTCAAGATGGTGGCAGATCACAGTAGTAGCAGAACCAAAAAAAAGCAAAACAGCAGTGTGATAGCAAGGCCCAGTGGAATGCATATCCTTGTAAAAATTTAACATGTAAATATCAGTAGGACAAGAAGCCCCTTTGGAGGAATGGCAGTAGAGGCAGCAGATGGGTGTCATTTCTGACCAGTAGTGAGGGTCTAACAATGTGGATGACCAGTAGTCATCCCACTGCAAACATGACAGCACACATCTGGCCATTTGCGCAAGCGACTCAAAGGGCCTTCCAGCCTTTATCTCCACTGCATACTGACACGGTCTGTTGGAACCATCTGCATCGTCGCCCTCCAGCTTCTCATGTTCCTCTCCTGTCGCTTGGGCCTCTGGCTAACGTCGAAGTTACACAAGGGAGCAGATCTGTCCATATGCAGCATTAAGAAATCATTGACCGCCTTCCTCTGCTGAAACAGGCGGTCTCATATATATGCAGCTTGGAGCTCCAATGGGTGGAAACCTTGCATATGAGGTGATGTTGGGGAAGAGTATTTTGCAGCTCAAGGAGGGTGTGGTTTGGTAAGAGTGGCAGAAGAGCATACACAGTTTGCTGGACATTTTTAACAGATCTTGCAGTTCAGTGGAAGACTTGAGGAACGGGGTGGCAATGAGATTGAAGACATGCGCCATACAGGATATATGGGTCAGCTCTCCCTGACTATGCCTAGATTGGAGAGTGAGGACAAGGTGGAGGATGAGGAGCTAGAGGAGGACATTGGTGCCAAAATCCCAGTATTAAAATGCACAGGCAGCATTGCCATCACCTGAACAAGTTGCTGGTGTGCCTGGTATGGAATCACATTTACCCAGTGGGCTGTGAACGATATATATTGTACTTGACCATAGTTGCAAATCCATACATCAGCGCTGACGTGAACTCTACCAGACACCGAGTGGCCCAAGGACTTGCCTGCCTTCTGCTCAACATACGTGTGAAGGGCTGGTAAATGTTTTTTGGAAAAGTAATGTCAGCTTGGGACTTTCCACCTTGGATTGGCACATGGAAAGGGAGGGACTGTAGTACCAGAAACTTGGTCAGGTGCACGTTCAGTTTCTGTGTGCGCGCAATGAGTGCGTGCATACTGCCTTTTTGCAATTGCTTAATTGATCAATTTCTGTCGAAACAAGTGAAGACGTGTAGGAGGAGCATCAGGAGCAATGGACAACATTGAATTTGATGGGAAGGAATGACAGCTTCCTTTTCCTGATGTTGTCAAGCCCTGACTGCTGTAGAGAAGGTGTGGACCGGTGGAGATGCAGCGGTTGCTGCATCAGGCTGTAAAACTAAATGAGTGGTATGGTTTTCCCACAACACTTTATGGTTTGGCTGCATATCTCCCACTGCTTCCACCTTGCTTTCTCATGGGCATGCTTTGACCCTGCTGTCTCACGGGCTGGCACCCTTGCGCCTGATGATGACAATGTCCCTTCTTCATTTGGCTCCCACATGCGATCGACTAAATCATCATCTACATCTGTTTGTTTGTCACTTTTGTCACCCCTGACCTCTCACAACATGTGCTCCCAACCGACTGTCATCATTGGTATTTGCACACATAAAGGAGTCCGCAGTGATCTCTCCTCTAAGACTGTGCTGGCCTGTAACTGATGACTGTCCTTACAATCGCATCCTTACTGAAAAGCGGAGGAGAGCCGGCAGCATACATTACTTGACTAGCAGAAGGAGTAGCATAATCAAGAGGCAGGTTGAGGACAGGTGAGGGCACAGAGGCAGTTCCTGGGCCATGCCAACTAAGCATGGTGTCAGAGGAACCCAACGATCCCTGGCTGTGTGTATCTGTTGTCACTTAAAATGATGTTGAAGAGCAAGTTAACCATTCCAGTGCAGCTGGATTGTTGGTCAAAACACAACCGCCCAATGACCGTGGCAGCTCTGGTTTGATGCTGTGGCTGCTTCTACCACCGCCCCTTCTTCTGCTGCTACTTTTGCCAGCTACAAAAACATTTTTGCAACTGTCTGTTACTTTTCAGGGCCCAGGCAACTGTATTTTTGCCATAGTGTACAGTAGCTATATCAGTAATGTATTAATGTATTAACTAAGAATGTGGCAGCAGTTGAACAAGATGCACGCGACAATATATTTGACTGTCCTTTAATACTGAGGCACAGTAAACAACACAGCATGTATAAACTAACAGATTAACGGGGATTAAGTCAGCAGTTGATCTAGATGCATGAGGTGATTACAATCAACCTGCATTGTCCCTGCAGTCTCCCTATTTTCTCCTTATAGTGTCTAAAACCTTTCCCTACAATCTCCCTACACTGTCCCCGCACTGACCCTGCGCTCTCCCTCTCCAATATTCTTCTATAAATAGCTATCTGCAACACTGTTCCTAGCATATTCATGCTTGTCACGTCTCTCCCTAAACTCAGCTAACAGTGAAATGGCAGTGACCGCACTAGAGGAGGGTTTTTATAGGGCTGTGACATCACAGGGGATGGCTATCTGATGATTGGCTGGCTGCATGGCATTATGGTTCATATCATGTTCCCGAGATTCTTAATTTCACATTGTAACATGTGCAGCAGCCATTTTAGAAAGAAAAAAAAAAAGATTTGTTACCACGAAGCACGAGGAAATTCTAATGCAAGGCAAATTGAATTTTTCCTAAACTTCGGATCAAATTCCACTTCGGATCCTTTGATTTGCTGAACACTAGAAAAGGAACTTCGGATGGAAATGTCTCTTAGTTATAAAATTTTGAGTTCTCTTACCCTGTCATTTTTCCAGGTGATTTCTGATAGTAATTTAACCCTAATTGTTCCTTTTGGCCATTCTCTAAAAGTTGATATGATCACCTCTGAGAAAGTAGTGTTATTGTAGCCATGTAGAATCCAGTTTGCTAAAAACCAGTCAAAAATCACTTCGCCATCATGAAAAAAAATATCATTTCCACCTGGATCCCTGTACGTTACATACTTCATGGACTTCTGCAACTGGAAAAAAAAATGATGGTAAGAGGAAGAAGTATTAAATTACAATCCCACCATGAGAATTATCACTTCACACTAAGCAAGAGTATTATCACACAGTGAGTAGTTATATTACTATCATTATCATACAGAGAGTATGTATGTTGCTATCATTTTCACATACTGAGTATTTATATTACTATCATTAGTCTTGAACGAATCAAAGTTCACAAAGGGGACTTCGATACGAATTTCTTGGAAAATTTGATTTGCTGCAAAGCTGAATTTCCTTGTGCTTTTTGGTAACAAATCAATGTTCCTAAAATTGCGGTAAAAAAACCCATACTCGCCTCATCCATTTGCAGGCAAAGAGTCCGCTGCAGCCATCTTGATTGAGGATCCCATGCAAAATCTTGTGCGCAGTGACATACTGTATGACGTCACCATGCTGGCCAACTTGATGATGTCATCACGTACTAGCTAGATTTCGTGCCAGATCTTTAATCAAGATGGCCGCGGCAGACTCTTTGCGACGAAATAGGTCAGGTGATTATTATTTTTTTAACAAATTAATCGCTGACAGCCCTCAATTGTCATCTCAGATGAATGGGGCATCTGAGAGTTCAATAACGGGAGGGCGGCACAATCGAAGCTCCACGTCATTGCACAGGCTACTCACAAAGAAATGCGCTTCGTGATGAAATAATTTGTCACAAAGCAAATTTTTTTGTAAAATTCTGCAAAGCAGCCAAATCAAAGTTTTGAGAACTTCATTCATCTCTAACTATCATTGTCACACAGTACTTATATTACTAGCATTATCACACAGTACTTGTATTACTATCATTAGCACACAGTACTTGTATTACTATCATTAGCACACAGTACTTGTATTACTATCATTAGCACACAGTACTTGTATTACTATCATTAGCACACAGTACTTGTATTACTATCATTAGCACACTACAGAGGGGTCGTTGATCCAGGGAGTTATTCTGATTGCCTGATTGGAGTCGGGAAGGAATTTTTTTTCCCCTTAAGTGAGGAAAATTGGCTTCTGCCTCACAGGGGTTTTTTGCCTTCCTCTGGATCAACTTGTAGGAAACAGGCCGAACTGGATGGACAAATGTCTTTTTTCGGTCTTATATACTATGTTACTATGTTACACAGTACTTGTATTACTATTAGAGATGAGCGAACTTCTATTTTTAGTTCGGCGTCCAAAGTTCGGGTTCAGGTAATCGTAGCATCCCGTTATGGATTCCGCTACCGTGGACCATAACGGCATTTGGAATCCATAAGGGGCTGCTTCAATGAACCCGAACCTTGGACATCACCTCTTATCCAATCCAGTGCTGAGCCACGCCCCCTGCACTGATCACATGACGGTGACGTCACCCCAGGTCCTTAGGGTTGTCCAAGGTTCGGGTTCATTGAAGCAGCCCCTTATGGATTCCAAATGCCGTTATGGTCCGCGGTAGCGGAATCCATAATGGGATGCTACGATAACCCGAACCTGAACTTTGGATGCCGAACTAAAAATAGAAGTTCGCTCAACTCTAATTACTATTATAAGCACACAGTACTTATATCACTATCATTATCTCTAGAGATGAGTGAATCGAAGTTGACGAAGTGAAATTCGATCCAAATTTCAGGAAAAATTTGATTCGCACCGAATCTGAATTTCCTCCCGAATCACATTTTTTCCTAAAATGGCTGCTGCAAGTGTGAAGACATGGAGCAAGGAATTCTGGGAAGGTGGGATTACCCATAATGCCAGACATGCAGCCAATCAGCAGCCAGCCAGCCCTGTGATGTCTCAGCCCTATAAATAGGCTCAGCCATCTTGGAATCTGCCAATCTCCAGTGTACTTAGTGCAGGGAGAGACGTCAGCAAAAGTCTTGCTGCACTGACTGGGGACCCAAATTGACATTATACAGCTCTGTAATTCCAGCAAACTGTTCTTGTTATTGGGGTGCAAGTGCTGTTTGATACAGCCATGAACAGCGTTTATTACAAGGAAATATTTTTATGTCATATTTGCCCTTGTGTGGTGTAGTTATATGTTCTAAAGCATTCTTTTGGCTTGTATTAGTTGGAGAAAACGGGCTTATAAGCTGTTGTGTGGTGAAGTGCTAAAACTACAGTCCTTTTTGTCATGTAATAGTGGCAAAAGAAAAATGTATTTGCTGTACAGAGGTGCAGTTATATGTTCTAAAGCCTTTTGTGGAGTGTATAAGTGCAAAAGTAAAATATATTTGCAATTCAGCGGTACAGGCATATGTTCTAAAGCAGGCATGCTCAACCTGCGTCCCTCCAGCTGTTGCAAAACTACAACTCCCAGCATGCCCGAACAGCCTACAGCTATCAGCCTACAGCAGGGCATTGTGGGAGTTGTAGTTTTACAACAGCTGGAGGGCCACAGGTTGAGCATGCATGTTCTAAAGCATTTCTTGGTGTGTATAGTGGCAAAAGAAAAACATATTTGCCATTCTAAAGCCTATTGTGGCGTGTAATAGTGGCAAAAGTAAAATATATTTGCCGTTCAGCGGTGCAGTTATATGTTCTAAAATACTTTTTGGGCGTGTACTAGTGGCAAAAGAAAAATATATTTGCCGTTCAGCTGTGCAGTCATAAGTTCAAAATCCCTTTTTGTTATGTAATAGTGTCAAAATAAAAATATATTTGCAGTTCAGTGTGCAGTTATATGCTCTAAAGCCTTTTGAGGCTTGTAATAGTGGCAACAGTAAAATATATTTGCCGGTCAGTAAGGCAGTTATATGTTCTAAAGCCCTTTTTGTTGTGTAGTAGTGGCAAAATAAAAATATATTTGCCGTTCATCGGTGCAGTTATATGTTCCAAAGCCATTTGTGGCATGTATTAGTGGCAAAAGAAAATATATTTGCCGTTCAGCGGTGCAGTTAAATGTTATAAAGCCTTTTTTGTCGTGTAATAGTGGCAAAAAAAATATATATTTGCCTTTCAGCGGTGCACTTATATGTTCTAAATACTTTTGTGAAGTGTATTAGTGGCAAAAGTAATATATATTTGCCATTTAGCGATGCAGTTATATTGTTCTAAATCCTTTTGTGGCGTGTATTACTGGCTAAAACAAAATATATTTGCCGTTCTAAATCCTTTTGTAAAGTGTATTAGTGGCAAAAGTAAAATATATTTGCCATTCAGCGGTGCAGTTATATGTTATAAAGCCTTTTTTGTCGTGTAATAGTGGCAAAATAAAAATATATTTGCAGTTCAGCGATGCAGTTATATGTTCTAAAGCCTTTTGAGGCATGTATTAGTGGCAATAGAAAAATATATTTGCCATTCAGTGGTGCAGTTATATGTTCTAAAGCCCTTTTTGTCATGTAATAGTGGCAAAATAAAAAAATATTTGCCGTTCAGCAGTGCAGTTATATGTTCTAAATCCTTTTGTGAAGTAGATTAGTGGCAAAAGTAAAATATATTTGCCATTTAGCGATGCAGTTATATGTTTTAAAGCTTTTTGTGGCGTGTATTACTGGCTAAAGAAAAATATATTTGCCGTTCTAAATCCTTTTGGGAAGTGTATTAGTGGCAAAAGTAAAATATATTTGCCGTTCAGCGGTGCAGTTATATGTTCTAAAGCCTTTTGTGGCGTGCATTAATGGCAAAAGAAAAATATATTTGAAGTTCAGCAGTGCAGTTACATGTTATAAAGCTGCTTTTGTCGGGTAATAGTGGCAAACTCAAAATATATTTGCCGTTCAGCTGACCAATTATTTGTTCTAAAGCCATTTGTGGCATGTATTAGTGGAAAAAGAAAAATATAGTTGCCGTTCAGCGGTGTAGTTATATGTTAAAAAGCAATTTTTGACGTGTAATAATGGAAAAATAAAAATATATTTGTCGTTCATCGGTGCAGTTATATGTTCTAAAGCCATTTGTGGCATGTATTAGTGGCAAAAGAAAATATATTTTCCGTTCAGCGGTGCAGTTATATATTATGAAGCCCTTTTTGTCGTGTAATAGTGGCAAAATAAAAATATATTTGCCGTTTATCGGTGCAGTTATATGTTCTAAAGCATTTTGTGGCGTGTATTGGTGGCAAAAGAAAAATATATTTGCCGTTCAGCAGAGCAGTTATATGTTCTAAAGCATTTTGTGGCGTGTATTAGTGACAATAGAAAAATATATTTGCCATTCTAAAGCCTTTTGTGGCGTGTATTTGTGGCAAAAGTAAAATATTTTTGCCGTTTAGCATTGCAGTTATATGTTCTAAAGCATTGTGTGGCGTGTATTAGTGGCAAAAGCAAAAAATTTATTTGCTGTTCAGCTGTGCAGTTATATGTTCTAAAGACTTTTATGGTGTCTTTTAGTGGTAAAATAAAAATATATCTCAGAGCTGCTGCAGAAAGTGCGGACCGTCTGTGCGCACTTTCGGCGTTCTCACCCTGCTGCTGCTCGCCTGTCTGCGCTACAACATAACTTCGGCCTTCCCGCTCACCACCTCATATGCGACATGCCCACCAGGTGGAACTCCACTTTGCATATGCTGGAGAGACTGTGCGAGCAGCAGCAGGCGATAGTGGAGTTTCAGCTGCAGCACACACGGGTCAGTCACTCTGCGGAACAGCACCACTTCACCACCAATGAGTGGGCCTCCATGCGAGACCTGTGTGCCTTGTTGAGGTGTTTCGGGTATTCAACCATCATGGCCAGTGCCGATGACCCAGTTCTTAGCGTTACAATACCACTTCCATGTCTCCATGAAATAACACTTAGGGCGATGATAGAATAGGATGTGGCACAGGAGGAAGAGGAGGAGGAGGAGGAAGAGGGGGCATTTCACAGGATTTCAGTCCAGTCATTCAGAAGTGGCTCAGAGGGTGGGTTCCTGCACCAGCAGAGGCCAGGTAAACATGTGGCTAACCAGGGGACATTTCTGGAGGACGAGGAGGAGGAGGAGGATGAGGTAGAGAAGGAGGAACCGGGTTCACAGCAGGGTGACACCCGACGCAGCTCATAGCCATCACTGCAGCATGACTGGGGGGATACAGAGGACACAGATGATGCACCACCTACATAGGACAGCTTATCCTTACCTCTGGGCAGTCTGGCACACATGAGCGACTACATGCTGCAGTGCCTGCGCAACGACCGCAGAGTTGCCCACATTTTGTCGTGTAATAGTTGCAAAATGGACATATATTTGCCATTCATTGGTGTATTTATATGTTATAAAACATTTTTTGACGTGTTTTAGTGGCAAAAGAAAAATATATTTGCCGTTCAGCGGTGCAGTTATATGTTCTAATGCCTTTTGTGGCATGTATTAGTGGCAAAAGAAAAATATATTTGCGTTCTAAAGCCTTTTGTGCGGTTTATTAGTGGCAAAAGTAAAATATATTTGCCGTCCAGTGGTGCAGTTATATGTTCTAAAGGCTTTTTTGGCGTGTATAAGTGGAAAAAGAAAATTATATTTGCCGTTCAGCGGTGCAGTGATATGTTATAATGCACTTTTTGTTGTCTAATATTAGCAAAAGAAACATTTATTTGCTGTTCAACGGTGCAGTTATATGCTCTAAAGCCTGTTGTGTCGTGTATAAGTGGAAAAAGAAAAATATATTTGCCGTTTAGCGGTGCAGTTATATGTTCTAAAGCCCTTTTTGGTGTGTAATAGTGGCAAAATAAAAATATATTTGCCTTTCAGCAGTGCAGTTATATGTTCTAAAGCCTTTTGTGGCGTGTATAAGTGGAAAAGGAAAAATATATTTGCCGTTTAGCGGTGCAGTTATTAGTTCTAAAGCCCTTTTTGGTGTGTAATAGTGGCAAAATAAAAATATATTTGCCTTTCAGCAGTGCAGTTATATGTTCTAAAGCCTTTTGTCTAGTGTATTAATGGCAAAAGAAAAATATATTTGCCGTTCAGCGGTGCAGTTATATGTTATAAAGCCCTTTTGGTCGTGTAATAGTGGTGAACTAAAAATTTATTTGCCTTTCAATGGTGCAGTTATATGTTATAAAGCCTTTTGTGGCATGTATAAGTGGAAAAAATAAGGGCCCATTTTCCATTCAGCGGTGCAGTTACTTGTTCTAAAGACCTTTTTGGTGTGTATTAGTGGCAAAAGAAAAATATATTTGCCGTTCACAGGTGCAGTGATATGTCCTAAAGCCTTTTGTGGCGTGTATCAGTGGAAAAAGAAAAATATCTTTGCCGTTCAGGGGTGCAGTTATATGTTCTAAAGCCCTTTTTGTCGTGTAATAGTGGCAAAATAAACATATATTTGTCGTTCAGCGGTGTAGTTATTTGCTCTAAAGCCTTTTGTGGCATGTATTAGTACAAAATAAAAATATATTTGCTGTTCTACAGTGCAGTTATATGTCATAAAGCTTTCTGGGGCGTTTATAAGTGGAAAAAAATAATGGTCTATTTGCCATTTAGCCGCATTGTTATATATTCTAAAGCCCTTTTTGTTGTGTATTAGTGGCAAAAGTAAAATATATTTGCAGTTCAGAGACGCAGTTATCTGTTCTAAAGCCTTTTGTAGCATGCATAAGTGGAAAAAAATAAGGTCCTATTTGACGTTTAGCGTTGGAGTTATATTTTCTAAATCCCTTTTTGTCGTGTATTAGTGGCCAAAGAAAAATACATCAGCGGTGCAGTTATATATTCCAAAGGCGGATGCTGAACAGACAGGATCAGTTTTTTGGGGTTATTGTTCTGACGGATTAGAGGAAGGGCAAAATAATCAGTGACGTCAACAAACACTTTCTGCTGACACCCTCTACACTCTGTAGTGGGGCTCTACTTATATAAGCATTTTATAGAACAGGTTCTGTAGACATCTATGTGGAATCAGCTGACAGCGTTGTAAAAGGAGTGCTCTTCTTCTTGGCGCTAAATTCGACCTGTAAGGCTGAGTTCATACTTGAATTATTTGGTCAGTTTTTGCCCCATGACTGTCCAAATAAGTGAAGTGTGCAGTGATTCTAAGAGTGACGCCTGTCATTTGCATGTCATACTAATTCACAGTATTATTTCACTAACACAGCAGACTCCCTATGTGTGTTACTGCAAGGCACAGTGTTCTACACCACTATAAAGGCTCTCTGCAGCCAGGAAATAGGCGTTTTTTAATGCAATTCAAAGCTAATTAATTTGGATCGAACCAAATTTTTTCATTCGAACTGGCCAAATCGATTTATTTTTTAAATTCGCTCATCTCTAATTATCACACATTACTTGGTCTTTTTCACACAGTATTTATACTACTATCATTTTCACACACTGAGTAACTTCTAGCGCAGCTGAGCACACGATATCTTCTCCTTAAATTCAGCAGACAGGACACACAATCTTCAACAGCTTCCGCTAAGAACCTTGACGCACCATCCTCCTCCAGCTCAGCTTTGGTCACCTGCTCTCAAGTTACCACACTCCCGCCCGCCGCCACCACCACCACTACCACCACAGCCACCACAGCCGCTTCACTTGATCCGTCAGAGGAGTTATTTACACATCAGTTGGATGCAATTAGTGACACGCAACCATTATTGCCAGATGATTTAGATTACAGGGATATGTCTCAGTCAGGCAGGATTACACACATGGACGTACAGTGTGATGATGATGATGTTGTACCCGCTGCTGCTTCTTTTGCTGAGATGTCAGATACAAGTGAAGCGGTTGATGATGATGATGTGTCCACGGATGCCACGTGGGTGCCTGCTCGAAGAGAAGAAGAGGGGTAAAGTTCAGAAGGGGAGACAGAGAGAAGGAGGAGACGAGTTGGAAGCAGGGGGAGGACGTCGCAGTGGCACAGTCAAACAGCATGTTTCGGCACCCGGGGTTAGCCAGACAGCATGCCAGTCAACGCATGCTGCTGCCACCACCAGAATGCCGTCATTGCAAAGCTCAGCAGTGTGGCATTTTTTGTGTGTGTCTGCCTCTGATAACAGCAATGCCATTTGCAACCTGTGCCAAAAGAAACTGAGTTGAGGGAAGTCCAACACCCACCTCGGTACAACTGCTTTGCGAAGGCACACAATCTTACATCACAAACACCTATGGGATCAACACATGAGTACAAGCAGCACACAAACTCAAAGCCACCATGCTCCTCCTGGTCCAGCATCTTCAGCCACGTCAACCACTGCTGTCCTCCCTGCCCCCTCTAAACCACCCGCCACTTTGTCTCTCACCTTCAGCAGTTCATGCTCATCTGCCCACAGTCAGGTGTCTGTTAAGGAAATGTTTGAGCATAAGAAGCCAATGTCACAGAATCACCCCCTTGCCCGACGACTGACAGCTGGCTTGACGGAACTCTTAGCCCGCCAGCTTTTACCATACCAGCTGGTGGAGTCTTAGGCCTTCAAAAAATTTGTAGCTATTGGGACACCACAGTGGAAAGTACCCGGACAAAATTTATTTTCAAAGAAGGCATTCCCAAACCTCTGCAATGTCATTGAAAAGGAAGTCATGGCATCTCTGGCATACAGTGTTGGGGCAAGGGTCCATCTGACCACTGATACCTGGTCTGCAAAGCACGGTCAGGGCAGGTATATCACGTACACTGCGCAAGCATGGAATGCGTGGCTCCGCAGCGGAGTTGGTGACACCGCCACGACTTGCAGGCAGGCCCACTGCCACCTCCTCTACTTCTCCTCCATCCTCTTCGATATCCTCCTCGGCTGAGCCCTCTTCTGCTGCGGCGTCTGGCTGCACATCAACTGAATCCCCCCAGCTCCCCAGGGGCTATTCCACATCCCGGAAACGACAGTCTCACGATGTCTTGGGGTTGACTTGCCTGAAAGCAGAAAGCCACACAGGACCAGCACTCCTGTCCGCCCTGAACGCACAGGTGGATCAGTGGCTGACCCCGCACCAACTGGAGATCGGCAAAGTGGTGTGTGACAATGGAACAAATTTGTTGTCGGCATTGAATTTGGGTAAGTTGTCACAAGTGCCGTGCATGGCACATGTGTTGAATCTCATCGTACAACGCTTTGTGTCTAAGTACCCAGGCTTACAGGACGTCCTCAAGCAGGCCAGAAAGGTGTGTGGCCATTTCAGGCATTCCTACACGGCCATGGCGCACTTTTCCGATATTCAGCGGCGAAACAACATGCCAGTGAGGCACTTGATTTGCGACAGCCCGACATGTTGGAATTAAACACACCTAATGTTCGACCGCCTGCTCCAACAAGAAAAAACCGTCAACGAGTATTTGTATGACCGGGGTCAGGACAGCCTCTGCGGAATTTTTTTGCCACGTTACTGGACGCTCATGCGCAATGCCTGTAGGCTCATGCGTCCTTTTGAGGAGGTGACAAACCTAGTCAGTCGCACCAAAGGCACCATCAGCGACCTCATCCCATTTGTTTTCTTCCTGGAGCGTGCCCTGCGATGAGTGCTGGATCAGGCTTTAGATGAGCGTGAAGAGGAAGAGGAAGAGTTGTGGTCACCATCACCACCAGAAACAGCCTTGTCATCATCGCTTGCCAGACCTGCGGCAACGCTAGAAGAGGAGTATGAGGAAGAGGAATCAGAGGAGGAATGTGGCGGCTTTGAGGAGGAGGAAGACCAACCACAGCAGGCACCCCAGGGTGCTCGTTGTTGTCACATATCTGAGACCCATGGTGTTGTACGTGGCTGGGGGGAAGAACAGACCGTCGATGACTCATTTCCCGTTCCTCAGTGAGGACGAGGAACGGGAAATGAGTAGCTCCGCATCCAACCTTGTTCAAATGGGGTCTTTCATGCTGTCATGTCTGTTGAGGGACCCTCGTATAAAAAGGATGAAGGAGAACGACCTGTACTGGGTGGCCACGCTACTAGACCCCCGGTATAAGCAGAAAGTGGCAGAAATGTTACCAAATTACCGAAAGTCAGAAAGGATGCAGCAGTTCAAAACCAAACTAAAAAATATGCTTTACACAGCTTATAAGGGGGATGTCACAGCACAACAGGAATCTAACAGGGGAAGAGGTGAATGTAATCCTCCTCCTACCACGGCGGCAAGGACTGGACAATTTACAGATGTTTTGTTGATGGAGGACATGCGGAGCTTTTTCAATCCTACTCATCGCCACTGCCATTCGGGATCCAGCCTTAGAGAACGACTCGACCGACAGGTAGCAGACTACCTCGCCTTAACAGCAGATATCGACACTCTGAGGAGCGATGAACCCCTTCACTACTGAGTGTGCAGGCTTGACCTGTGGCCTGAGCTATCCCAGTTTGCGATAGAAACATAGAAACATAGAATGTGTCGGCAGATAAGAACCATTTGGCCCATCTAGTCTGCCCAATATACTGAATAATATGAATAGCCCCAGGCCCTATCTTATATGAAGGATGGCCTTATGCCTATCCCATGCATGCTTAAACTCCTTCAATGTATTTTCAGCTACCACTTCTGTAGGAAGGCTATTCCATGCGTCCACTACTCTCTCAGTAAAGTAATTCTTCCTGATATTACTTTTAAACCTTTGCCCCTCTAATTTAAAACTATGTCCTCTTGTAGCAGTTTGTCTTCTTTTAAATATTCTCTCCTCTTTTACCGTGATGATTCCCTTTATGTATTTAAAAGTTTCTATCATATCCCCTCTGTCTCTTCTTACTTCCAAGCTACAGTCATGTGAAAAAATTAGGACACCCTTTGAAAGCATGTGGTTTTTTGTAACATTTTTAATAAATGGTTATTTCATCTCCGTTTCAACAATACAGAGAGATTAAAGTAATCCAACTAAACAAAGAAAACTGAAGAAAAGTCTTTTCAAGATCTTCTGTAAATGTCATTCTACAAAAATGCCTATTCTAACTGAGGAAAAAGATAGGACACCCTCACATGTATTCCCTCTTAAATTGGCTCAGATCTCACACAGGTATATCACACCAAGTGCACATAATTAGTAGATCGTTACTCTGCATGTTGAATGAGGCTTGCCCTATTTAAACCTCAGACATTTAGTTTGGTGTGCTCCTGACTGTTGAAGTGAGAGTGAGCACCATGGTGAGAGCAAAAGAGCTGTCAGAGGACTTCAGAAAAAGATTGTAGCAGCCTATGAGTCTGGGAAGGGATTTAAAAGATCTCCAAAGATTTTGAAATCAGCCATTCCACTGTCCGGAAGATAGTCTACAAGTGGAGGGCTTTCAAAACAACTGCCAACATGCCCAGGACTGGTCGCCCAGCAAGTTCACCCCAAGAGCAGACCGCAAGATGCTAAAAGAGGTCTCCAAAAACCCTAAAGTGTCATCTCGAGAACTACAGCAGGCTCTAGCTACTGTTGATGTAGAAGTACATGCCTCTACAATCAGAAAGAGACTGTACAAGTTTAACTTGCATGGGAGGTGTGCAAGGAGGAAACCTTTGCTTTCCAAGAGAAACATCGAGGCCAGACTGACATTTGCCAGAGATAAAGTTGACAAAGACCAGGACTTCTGGAATAATGTTCTTTGGACAGATGAGTCCAAAATTGAATTATTTGGACACAACAGCAGAGGACATGTTTGGCGTAAACCAAACACAGCATTCCAAGAAAAGAACCTCATACCAACTGTGAAG
The DNA here is from genome assembly GCA_033119425.1 of Bufotes viridis. Taxonomy (NCBI): domain Eukaryota; kingdom Metazoa; phylum Chordata; class Amphibia; order Anura; family Bufonidae; genus Bufotes; species Bufotes viridis. The sequence continues at coordinate 99,823 of JAKVIS010000074.1, forward strand.
CATGGAGGTGGAAGTGTCATGGTTTGGGGCTGCTTTGCTGCAGCAGGACCTGGTCAGCTCACCATCATAGAATCCACGATGAATTCTACTGTGTATCAGAAGGTGCTTGAAGAACATGTGAGACCATCATTTAGAAAATTAAAGCTGAAGCGGAACTGGACCATGCAACATGACAATGACCCAAAACATACTAGTAAATCAACCAAAGATTGGCTGAAAAAGAAGAAATGGAGAGTCCTGGAATGGCCAAGTCAAAGTCCAGATTTGAATCCCATTGAGATGCTGTGGGGTGACTTGAAAAGGGCTGTACGTGCAAGAAACCCCTCAAACATCTCACAGCTGAAAAAGTTCTGCATTGAGGAGTGGGGTAAAATTTCCTCAGACCGATGTCGAAGACTGGTAGATGGCTACAAGAACCGTCTCACTGCAGTTATTTCAGCCAAAGGAGGTAACACTCGCTATTAGGGGCAAGGGTGTCCTATCTTTTTCTTCAGTTAGAATAGGCATTTTTGTAGAATGACATTTACAGAAGATCTTGAAAAGACTTTTCTTCAGTTTTCTTTGTTTAGTCGGATTACTTTAATCTCTCTGTATTGTTGAAACGGAGATGAAATAACCATTTATTAAAAATGTTACAAAAAAACAACATGCTTTCAAAGGGTGTCCTAATTTTTTCACATGACTGTATACATGTTAAGGTCCTGTAAGAGGGTGCAAGGTATCATATGCGATGGCAGGTACGTGTCACCGAGGTTGCTGGCCTCGGTGAGGTGAGAGCCGGGGTTTTTGTCTGCAGCAGCTTATGCTGCTGGACTTTGTTACTTAGTTTGGCTGCAAAGCTAATCCGGGCCGGCTCTTACTGGGAGTAGGTAAAGTGTAGGGTGGGTGCCTACTCCCCACGGTCCAGTCCTGGTTTTGGGCTGGATATAAAACACAGCCAGCAGCTGTGTCTGGGGGGTGATTATCCTGGAGCCTGCTAACAGGACTGTGAGGTTCTCTGTGCTGGAGGACGGAGCTCAGCAAGGTGGTGTTTCCCTGCAACCTGAAGGTGGAATCGCCTGCGGCTGGGCCGACTGCTAGGTGTGAACCCGCACCTAAACCACCCAGGTGACTGGACCCTGTGTTGGCCTGTTTTTGTTTTGCCACGTTATTTCCGTTGTGTGTGAACTGTCACCAAAGAGACTGTTTTTCATTTATGGTGTGCAAGTGTGAATAAAACACTGTTTGTTGCACAATCTGGACTCCTTGTTTTGCCTCTAAACTGCACCCGCACCGCTGTCTACCAGAGCGACTCCCACATTTGGTGTCGGATGCGGGCATGCGCAGTGAGGCTGGCGTGAACGCCGAAGTTTTGTTTTTCTAAAGTGCATGGAATATATTAAGCCAGCAAAGCTGCAAGCAGGAGTTTCTGGCAACATGGAGGCTGCTGTGAAGGCTCTCATAGAGGCTAACGTGCAGCAGCGGGAGACTAACCAGCTACTGCTACAACATGTGATGGCGTTACAGGCGGCAGGAGCGTCCCACCACGTCCATGATGCCCGGAAGGTCCGCGGCGATCCCAAAATGACCCCCGCAGACGACGTTGAGACGTACCTGGCGGTTTTTGAGAAGGTCGCCGTGAGGGAAAAGTTACCCCGTGACCAGTGGGCTGAGGTGGTCGCTCCTTTCCTGGCTTCCGGACCCCAGCAGGTGTTTTTCGACTTGTCGGACGACCAAGCGGCAGATTATGACACCGTGAAAGGAGAGATCCTCGCCAGACTGGGCGTGAACGTGCTGGTCCGCGCCCAAAGAGTCCACCAGTGGGACTTTAAAACGACTGAACCCGCTAGGCCGCAGTACTACGATCTGCTGCACAGGCTGCAAAAGTGGCTGCAGCCCGATCTACTAAGTCCCACTGCCATGCTGGATCGACTGTTGGCGGACATCTTTTGGAGGGCCCTGCCTTATCCCCTCCAGCACTGGATCGGCCAGGTATCGCCCACCAATGCCCTGGAGATGGTCGACCTGGTGGAGCGCTACGAGGCCACCAGAAACCTGCAGGGGACTCTTGCGGGGAAGGGGTCAGTCAAACCCCGGAGGCCTCTGCCCCAGTTCCGACGTCCGGCGACAGAGCGGCCTGCACGGAATATACCCCCTGCGAGTCCGCCTCCCGTGGTATGCTGGAGGTGTCAGGAGCCAGGCCACATCAGGGCCGACTGTCCGCATCGGGATGAGCCGATGGATATGAACTACGGGGTCGTCACTCCCTGTATGCATGGAAGCTGTGCGCAACTGGCACCCGTGAGGTGCAGGACCATAACCACCTGTGTCAGGTAGAGGTGGGAGACTCTCTGGCGGTGGCTCTGCTGGACTCCGGGAGTTTAGTCTCCCTGGTAAGGGCTGCCCTTGTACGGCCTGGCGGAGTATACTGGCCGTAAAGTCGGGGTCCTGTGCATCCACGGAGACCTGAAAGACTACCCCACTGCACTAGTGACTTTGTCCACCGCGGCTGGTAGGTGGACCCACGAGGTGGCTGTCGCTACTAAACTCCCACACGAACTGATACTTGGGAGGGACTTCCCCGGTTTTCCGGCGCTGTGGCCGGTAATAAAGGTATCTGAGGGACCCGAGACAGGGGTGACCCTAGTAGAGTGGCCTGATACCCCTGGAAGGCCAGAACCCTGGGAGCCCGAGTCTGAAGGGCCGGCAGTAGGGGTGACCACTGCTCCAGCGGTAGAGGGGGAGACAACCCCACTGAGTGTAATGGTGGGAGACACGGAGGACTTGCCACCGGGACCTGAGTTGGCAGACCTCAATGTCTCCGGGGAAAATTTTGGGACCGCACAACACCGGGACCAAACCCTAACCAGGGCCTGGGAGAATGTGCTGGAAATTGATGGGAAACCCCAGAAACCAGGGGCTGAATTAATGTTCCCACGATTTATTGTTCTGCAGGATATGTTGTATCGGGTGAACCAAATCCGAGGCGAACCTATTGAACAGTTGGTGGTGCCCACAGCGTATCGCAAGCTTGTCATGGAGCTTGCCCACCAACATGTTCTTGGGGGACACCTGGGGTGGCAGAAAACCCAGGACCGCATACTGCAGCGATTTTATTGGCCCAGTGTGTTCAAGGAGGTAGAGAATTATTGTAAGTCCTGTCCGACCTGTCAGATAACTAGCCCCCAGCCACATTTCCGTAGTCCTCTGGTACCTCTGCCAATCATTGAAGTACCGCTTGAGCGAATCGCTATGGATTTAATTGGGCCTGTACCAAAGTCTCGCCAGGGGCCACCAACACATTCTGGTAGTTCTCGACTATGCCACTCGGTATCCGGAGGCGGTGCCTCTGCGACATACCTCAGCTAAGCTCATTGCCAAAGAGTTAATGGAGATGTTTTCCCGTGTGGGCCTGCCAAAAGAGGTTCTGACAGACCAAGGGACCCTTTTATGTCCAAAGTAATGAGGGAACTGTGTAAATTGTTGCGTATAAAGCAGTTACGGACGTCCGTTTACCATCCGCAAACAGACGGTCTTGTGGAGAGGTTTAACCAAACTCTAAAAATATGTTAAAGAGGGTGGTGTCTAGAGATGGGAAGGACTGGGATCTGCTTCTGCCCTATCTCATGTTTGCAGTGCGAGAGGTGCCCCAGGCCTCTACTGGGTTCTCGCCCTTCGAACTGCTTTATGGCAGACACCCTCGGGGCCTGTTGGATATCGCCAAGGAAGCATGGGAACAACAGCCTGTCCCCCACAAAAGTGTCATTGAGTATGTCGCCCAGATGCAGGAACGGATGGAAAGGGTGTTGCCCTTGGTCCGGGAGCATATGGAGGCAGCGCAACAAGCCCAGAGTAGGGTGTACAACCGTCAGGCTCGGGTACGGGACTTCAATCCGGGAGATCGGGTTTTGGTTCTGGTACCCACCCTTGACAGCAAATTCCTAGCTAGGTGGCAGGGCCCCTATGAGGTGATCGAGAAGGTAGGGGAAGTGAATTACAAGGTACACCAGCCAGGCGGCGCAAGCCGGAGCAGGTGTACCACGTGAATTTACTTAAGCCGTGGAAAGATAGGGACGCGGCCGACGACCACAGCCCCGGCCAGGGCTTCTAGGTGAAAAGGGTCCAGCCCCACAGTTCGAGGCCTGTGAAGCTGTAACCACAGTAAAAATTGCAGACAGCCTGTCTTCCAAACAAGTTCAGGAAGTCAGGGAGTTCCTCAGTCGGAACACGGATGTGTTCTCGGACCTCCCTGGCCGCACGCCTCTCATCCGACATGACATCGTCACTGAGCCTCAGGCCAAGGTCCGGTTAAAACCATACCGGGTACCCGAGGCTCGGCGGCGGGCCATCGCGGAGGAAGTGCAGTTAATGTTGAAGCTCGATGTCATTGAGGAGTCGAAAAGTGAGTGGGCCAGTCCCATAGTCCTAATACCTAAGCCGGATGGGACGTTGCGGTTCTGCAACGACTTTCGCAAGTTAAATGAAGTATCCAAGTTTGACGCGTATCCCATGCCCCGAGTAGACGAGCTTGTTGAAAGTTTAGGACAAGCCCGTTATTTTTCTGTGCTGGACCTCACTAAAGGGTACTGGCAGGTACCCTTAACGGAGTCGGCTAAGGAAAAACCGCATTTGTTACCTCGCAGGGCCTGTATCACTACAAGGTGTTACCCTTTGGCCTGCATGGCGCCCCGCCACTTTCCAAAGGTTAATGGACATAGTGCTGCGACCACATCGTCGGTACGCCTCGGCCTACTTAGATGATGTAGTCATCCACAGCACCGACTGGGAAAGCCATTTACCCAAGGTGCAGGCGGTAGTGGATGCCCTGAGGAAAGCCGGACTCACTGCTAACCCAAAGAAGTGCTCCATAGGGTTAGAGGAGACAAAATATCTGGGATATGTTATTGGGCGGGGAGTCATCAAACCTCAGGTAACTAAGGTAGAGGCCATTCGTAACTGGCCCCGACCGGTCACCACCAGTCAGGTAAAGTCGTTCCTGGGGATTGTAGGATACTACATGAGGTTTGTGCCCCACTTTGCCACAATAGCAGCGCCATTGACAGACCTGTTGAAGGGGCGAAAGTCTGGGAGGGTTAGCTGGAGTGAGAAGGCGGAGGAGGCTTTCTCCGCGTTGAAGTCGGCCCTGTGTGGGTCCCCGGTTTTGGTGACACCCGACTTCAACAAGGAGTTTGTCCTACAGACCGACGCCTCGGAGGTAGGCCTCGGTGCGGTACTGTCGCAGGAGGTCAACGGGGAAGAACATCCCGTTGTCTTCCTGAGCCGTAAGCTCAGCCCCGCCGAGTCCAGATATAGTATAGTGGAGAGGGAGTGCCTGGCTATCAAGTGGGCACTCGAAAGTCTCCGCTACTACCTGTTAGGGAGGAGGTTCCGTCTGGTGACCGACCATTCCCCTCAAATGGATGAGTCAGGCCAAGGAGAGGAATGCTCGGGTCACCAGGTGGTTCCTATCGCTCAAAATTTCAAATTCTCCGTGGAACACAGGGCAGGCCGCTTGCAGGGCAACGCAGATGCCCAGTCCCGCGCCCACTGCCTTCACGTGTGTTCACCCCTCAGGGCTGAACAAAGGGGGGTGTAAGAGGGTGCAAGGTATCATATGCGATGGCAGGTACGTGTCACCGAGGTTGCTGGCCTCGGTGAGGTGAGTGCCGGGGTTTTTGTCTGCAGCAGCTTATGCTGCTGGACTTTGTTACTTAGTTTGGCTGCAAAGCTAATCCGGGCCGGCTCTTACTGGGAGTAGGTAAAGTGTAGGGTGGGTGCCTACTCCCCACGGTCCAGTCCTGGTTTTGGGCTGGATATAAAACACAGCCAGCAGCTGTGTCTGGGGGTGATTATCCTGGAGCCTGCTAACAGGACTGTGAGGTTCTCTGTGTTGGAGGACGGAGCTCAGCAAGGTGGTGTTTCCCTGCAACCTGAAGGTGGAATCGCCTGCGGCTGGGCCGACTGCTAGGTGTGAACCCGCACCTAAACCACCCAGGTGACTGGACCCTGTGTTGGCCTGTTTTTGTTTTGCCACGTTATTTCCGTTGTGTGTGAACTGTCACCAAAGAGACTGTTTTTCATTTATGGTGTGCAAGTGTGAATAAAACACTGTTTGTTGCACAATCTGGACTCCTTGTTTTGCCTCTAAACTGCACCCGCACCGCTGTCTACCAGAGCGACTCCCCACAGTCCTTTAACCTTTCCTGGTAATTTTTGTCCTGCAATCCATGTACTAGTTTAGTAGCTCTTCTCTGAACTCTCTCCAAAGTTTCAATATCCTTCTGCAGATATGGTCTCCAGTACTGCACACAATACTCCCAATGAGGTCTCCCTAGTGCTCTGTAGAGCGGCACAAGCACCTCCCTCTTTCTACTGTTAATGCCTCTCCCTATACACCCAAGCATTCTGCTGGCATTACCTGCTGCTCTATGACATTGTCTGCCCACCTTTAGGTCGTCTGATATAATGACCCCTAAATCCCTTTCCTCAGATACTGAGGTTAGTACTGATTATCACTGATTTTCTATTCTGCTCTTGGGTTTTTACGCCCCAGGTGCATTATCTTGCACTTATCGACATTAAATTTTAGCTGCCAGATTTTTTACCATTCCTCTAGTTTTCCTAAATCCTTTTCCATTTGGTGTATCCCTCCAGGAACATCAACCCTGTTACAAATCTTTGTGTCATCAGCAAAAAGACATACCTTACCATTGAGGCCTTCTGCAATTTCGCTGATAAAGATATTAAACAATATGGGTCCCAGAACAGATCCCTGAGGTACCCCACTGGTAACAATACCATGGTCTGAATATACTCCATTGACTACAACCCTCTGTTTTCTGTCCTTCAGCCACTGCCTAATCCATTCAACAATATGTGAGCCCAAGCTCAAAGACTGCAGTGTATTGATAAGCCTTCTATGCGGGACAGTATCAAAAGCCTTACTAAAGTCCAGATAAGCGATGTCTACTGCACCTCCGCCATCTATTATTTTAGTCACCCAATCAAAAAAGTCAATAAGATTAGTTTGACATGATCTCCCTGAAGTAAACCCATGCTGTTTTTTATCAATCAACCCATGGGTTTTTAGATGTTCCACAATCTTCTCCTTGAGTATGGTTTCCATTAATTTCCCCACTATTAATGTCAGGCTTACTGGCCTATAGTTGCCCGATTCCTCTCTACTACCTTTCTTGTGAATTGGCACAACGTTTGCTAATTTCCAATCTTCTGGGACGACACCTGTTACCAGTGATTGGTTAAATAAATCTGTTGATGGATTTGCTAGTACACCTCTAAGCTCTTTTAATAGCTTTGGGTGTATCCCATCAGGCCCCTGTGATTTATTTGTATTAATTTTAGACAGCTGACTTAGAACCTCTTCCTCTGTAAATACAGATGCATCAAAGGATTCATTAGTCTTCCTCCCTAACTGAGGTCCTTCTCCTTCATTTTCCTTTGTAAAAACTGAACAGAAGTATTCATTGAGGCAGTCAGCTAGTTCTTTATCCTCTTCCATATACCTTCCGTCTTTTGTTTTTAATTTGGTAATTCCTTTTTTTAATTTCCTTTTTTCATTTATGTACCTGAAGAATGTCTTATCACCTTTTTTCACTGACTGGGCTAATTTCTCTTCTGCCTGAGCTTTAGAAGCTCTTATAACTTGCTTGGACTCTCTCTGCCTCATCTTATAGATTTCCCGGTCATCCTCGTTTTGGGTATCTTTATACTTGCTAAATGCCATCTTTTTGTTTTTAATGATTTTGGCCACTTCTGCTGAGTACCACAGTGGTCTCTTCCTTTTTTTGCCTTTACTGACAAGCCTAATGCACTTTTCTGTTGCCTTCAGTAGTGCCAATTTTAAGTAGTCCCATTTCTCTTGGACTCAATTGAAATTGTTCCAGTCTGATAGGGACTCGTATACCACTGATCTCATTTTAGAAAAGTCTGTTTTCCGATAGAACTTCTGGCCTGCCCTGCTTCAATTATCCTGTCAGAAAGGACCTTCAGTGCAGCAGGAGGCATTGTCACTGACAAGAGAAGTCGCATTGGTCAAAAAAGCGTTGATTACCTCACCTTCATAAAGATGAATGAGGCATGGATCCCGAAGGGACTGACAGTGGTGGATACGTTTGACTAACAAAAGGCCTGATTACATGCCTTGGCCTCAAAATGGTCCCCACGCTGCTCTATTTAATGTCTGCATACCGGATGACTTTCGTGAATTCTCCCTCACCAACTAGGGTTCAAGCCGCAATGTTTTAGTCACTTTTCTGCGTGGAAAACATAAATTTTTCCGGCCGCTGCTACAATAGCGGCTGCAACAATGCCATTATTTTTCAGGCATGTGTACATGCCTAATTTTTCTGTCCTATGGTGCAGCACTGTGGCTGCAAAAACAAAACAAACAAAAAAAGGCACATACAAGTGTCAATTCCCCTTTGTGATCGTTACCTTGTTGTGGTGAATGGGCTTGCATATCACAGTGAAGCAATCATCACCTCTATGAGTGTGTTGGAAATGTTGCCACACCGCAGATGATAAGGCCGTTGCTTCATTATGGTCAGACCAAAAGCGATCGGACGGCTGGGTAATATTTCATAGAAAAAACATTAATTTACCTTTTATTTTTTTAGTTGTTTGGGTTTTTAATACATAAAAAAAATCATAATAAAGTCTCTTAATAGTTTATTAGAAATAATGCAGAAAATTAAAAAAATCCCCATCAATTCCAATTCAAAGCAAGTACAGAGCTCAGAACTGAATTATTTCATGATGTCGTAATGGTTCGCTAATTCGACAATGGTTAATCAATTCGACACACGTCCCTGGATAGGGTACGTAACAGGGATTAAACTGATAGGAATAGTACTAGTTAAGACACCACTCATATAGGGTGTCACAGTACATTGCTCTGTGCACGCGCAGTGCCCCAATTTGGGAGTAAGAGGACCGACCAAGCTGCTTTTTCCATCTCCCGGTTCTCAAATCAATTCAGTTTGGTGTATGAGAGTTTGGTCTGTCACTGTGAAGGCAGTCGAAGGTACCCGGCCTAAATTTTTTTTCACAAAAGGCAATCCCTGATATGGGATGTAACAGGGATTAAACTGATGAGAATAGTACTGCAGATAATACCACTCATATGGGGTGTGACAGTAAATTGCACGGCGCAGACGCAGTCACCGTGGATTAAAACAGAGTGGAGGGAGCCAGCGTTTTTTTAACCATCTCCCCGTTCGAAAAATCTATTCAATAAATGGCCACAAGATTGGGGACGTTAGAGGGATTAAACTGATGAGAATTGTACTACAGAAAATACCACTCATATCGGGTGTGACAGTAAATTGCACGGCGCAGACGCAGTCACCGTGGATAAAAACAAAGGGGAGGGATCCAGCGTTTTTTTAACCATCTCCCCGTTCGAAAAATCTATTCAATAAATGGACCCTAGATTGGGGACGTTAGAGGGATTAAACTGATAGGAATAGTACTACAGAAAATACCACTCATATCGGGTGTGACGGTAAATTGCACGGCGCAGACGCAGTGACCGTGGATTAAAACAGAGTGGAGGGAGCCAGAATTTTTTTAACCATCTCCCCATTCGAAAAATCATTTCAATAAATGGACCCTAGATTGGGGATGTTAGAGGGATTAAACTGATGAGAATAGTACTACAGAAAATACCACTCATATCGGGTGTGACAGTAAATTGCGCGGCGCAGACGCAGTGACCGTGGATTAAAACAAAGGGGAGGGAGCCAGCGTTTTTTTAACCATCTCCCCGTTTGAAAAATCAATTCAATTCACCTTTCGGGGGCCCTTGGTGTTGTACGTGGCTGGGTGGAGGAAGAAACCTTCAATGACATCACCAGGACATGGCTAGCTTGGTATCCAACCTTGTGCAAATGGGGAGTTTGCGGTTGTGCAAATGGGGAGTTTGGTCTGTCAATGTCTGTGAAGCGGGCGTAACCCTTACACTGCCTGATCAATACAACATCATACCTGATCGTATACACACACTGGATGTTTTAAACATGTTATTCCAAACAATTTAGGAATGTTAATTGATTTATGCCTTTTATGGATTAAAACCCGTCCACTACGTAATTTTCCATGGGAGTTTTGCCATTGATCCCCCTCCGGCATGCCACAGTCCAGGTGTTAGTCCCCTTGAAACAACATTTCCATTACTATTGTGGCCAGAAAGAGTCCCTGTGGGTTTTAAAATTCGCCTGCCTATTGAAGTCTATGGCGGTTCGCCCAGTTCGCCCGTTCACGAACATTTGCGGAAGTTCGCGTTTGTCGTTCGCGCACGGAAAATTTTATGTTCGCGACATAACTATTGGCCAGGTTGTTCAGTCCCCAATCTCCTCCTCTTTGTAATCAGTAATCTGGTCCTTACTGAAGCCAGGGAGAACTGTGGCCTACTACTACTACTGGTACTACTGCCTTGATGGCTGCTGCTACCCACTTTCTGGCTCAGGGTGGACAAGGCTTGGGTCCATTTTTTTTTTGAACCCACCTTATTTCAGCCATTTTATTATGAGGCCTAATGGAAATCATGGATTTGATACATAAACTTTTGAACTGTTCTAGTAAAATTTCAAGTGCTGTTTTCTGAGACCTAAAAATGGTGTCACAATAAAATGTCCTTCTCCTTTTTCAAACACAGTGAATACTGCTATTGACAACTTACTTTGGGAATAATGCATTATTGGAGTAGGTAACATTTCTGCCTAATTTGGAATTTGTGTTTAAAAACACAGTTTCAAAAAAGACTTTTCTTTTTGTAAAACACAGTGATTATCTTCTCCTACCCTTCTCCCAAACACACCAAGAAAACTTGTAATATGATAAACTCCCCCCCCCCCTCCCGCACACACACACAAACACCCACAAACACACCAGCAATATTATTATGCAGGAAAGGCCGGTGTGAGATTTGTCTATTGTGGAAGTTGCATTAAAAAATGTAGTTTCAAAAAAGTCCTTTTCTCTACTGTAAAACACACATTGGAATCTTGTAATGCAAGTATTCCAAATATGCAGGAAAGGTGGTAATATTTTTGTCTATGGTGTGATTTGTGTTTCATTTCACCAGAATAAAAATGGCATTATTGCTTTGAAATGATTTTGCTATGAATTTGAAACATTCAGTCACCTTATTAACTTCAAGGTGAGTGTGCAAAAATCTGAAATCCTGAATGTTACTCTTCCGCAGCGGGAGGTCGACCACATCAGAGATACCTTTTCGTTTTGTTGGGCTACCCTCTCCATCTAGCACCTAAGAATTTGCCTACTGCCCAATCCAGCCCACTTATACAAACTCAATTATAAGCCTATCATTAGCTCGATTACAACCAGTCTGCAGAGGTGGTCTCCTCTCCCTATCTTGTGGTTTGGGAGGATTAATGCTCTTAAGATGGATATCCTTCCTAAGCTATTGTACCTGTTTCAGATGGTCCAATGCGTCCTCCCACAAATGTTTTTTGGTCAGATCTGCAGGCTAGCCTTACAATTTATATGGGCTGGATCCAGAGCCAGGCTTAGTTATACTATCTTATCTCGCCCCAAAAACATGGGAGGAGCAGGCTTGCCTAATTTCAGTTATTACTATAGAGCGGCGTTGGCAAACTGTGTCTTGGATCTTTTCCATAACCGAAAAGGAAATTATGGGTTGAGATGGTTCATGACTTAGAGCCTTCCCTGGCGACCGGTATTTTCTGGTTGCCGCAAGCACACCAGAGACAATTACTTGACCCCAAACACCCATACCTCCTTCATATGCTGGCTAAATCCTGGGGTAAGTTTGCATCCAAACTCAGATTGGTCACGGCCAATGGCCCTTTAACGGTCCTTAGCAACTGTCCTAATCTGCCGGCGGCTATCGGGCACCTACCGACCTTCCACACCACATCTTCACCCTTGATCAGGATGCGAGACCTTTTCGGTGACTCTGGTGTACGCCCTGTGGCTGACCTATCACACATACAGCCAGGATCCCCAGGGCAATGGTTTCTCTACTACCAGCTCCACAACTTCCTCCGCACTCTAGCACACGGATCGCAGTTATCAGCTCCCTTGACTGATTTTGAGAAGCTCTGCCTTGCATACTTCTGTCCGGGGCATGCTATCTCCCTTATATATGGCTTGTTGGGCACTGGGAAGATTGGGGACGGGCCACTCAAGGCTCAAATCGCAAACGCTAAGTAGTCTTGTCGACTAAAGGGACCAAACTATAAGATACTTATGAGATGGTATAGAGCCCCAGTGAAGGTCCACCGATTTTATCCATTGGTCACTGATACGTGCTGGTGATGTAACTCGGCAGTGGGCACCATGCTTCAGATATGGTGGGAGTGCCCAGCAGTTTCTTCTTTATGTTTTTTACCCTATACAATGCATCATACCATTCTAACGTTACACCCTCACCATTGATCGCACTACTGTCCATTTATCTGGAACGCACTCAACAGATAAAAAGAGTGGCGCTTAGAATCTTTGTACAGGCCATGAGGCAGATTATCCCCCGCAGATGAAGATCCACAGACAGCTTGCAGAGAATAACTTGGATCTCAGCCCTGGATACCCTAGTTCATATGGAGGAACTCGGGTCAGAGTCCAATAATTGGGTATTGATTTTTTCACGCTTTTGGGAGCCATGGTTCCAATTTCGGAACTCATCCCGTTTTTGAAAACTGGTTAGCTACTGGTAGTGTTGAGGCCCCTAGCTCCTGAGCTGTAATACTTTGGTTACTTGGTAGCGTGGAACATCTTTCGTTTCCCCATTTACTGTTCCCTAGCCTGTCCCAACCCCCCCACCCCCCCTTCTGTCTTAGAGAGTCTGTCATCCCCGGTTTTCATACAGCTGATAAATTGAATAGCATTATGCTACTCATACAATATGCATGTTTACTTGTAATGCATTTGCCTTTTCTACTTCTTGATTGATATGAACATGCTTGTCAATCTGCTCTATTTTCCATAAAAAATGGATTGAACCATAAAATTATTCTGCTTTAATGCAACAGATGTAATAACATCAGCTATAATTCACTGCAGAATGCTATGGGGATGCTGTACTGGCAGTAATAATAGGTTGAAATGTGAGGTTTTTGAAAACAAACAAACAAACAAAAAAAAACATTTTGTTACAAATCTATTCGCTCATTCTCAAGATAGATATTTGATTATTTAAAATTAACACATTAGACTTCAAATTCTATGACAGTTAAATGATAGAGAACCAAGTATCGATGTGCAGCACTGCTGAAAAGTGCATGTACTAGGAAAAAAATTCAATTTAGGGATAGAGCCATCCTTGATCAGAGGGACTGCAAAGCTACAGTGTATTGGACGGTACATAAAATATATCTATTTTTATACATGTTTTCCTTACCTTTCTTTGTAATTTATATGTACTTGAATTATAGTAAGTTTTCTTCATTGTGTGCAAGGCATGGGCCATAATATACACTGATACATACGTATAGTATAGGTTTGAGTCTTTTAATCCGTACTTTGATGGGGAAATATAATACATCTCAGTGCAGTTCTTCCCAGGATACCTGTAGTACCACTCATAAAATTCATTTCTTACCGGATCTTTAGTTAGGCATCTAAAAAGCTTGAACCACATTTCCTCCAGCAATGGATCATTTGGCCTGGTGGATGGGTTTACATCTTTTATAGATTCCTCAACCTCCAATATTCTTCTTCTTTTAACCATAAAAACTAAACTGCAGTTCATAAATGCTAACAAGCCAGGTTGTTGAAAGTATAAAATACTAATCCATGACTCATGAAGGATTAGAGTAATATTCTCAATAAATGCTTTCGAATTTCTTATAAGATATTTAAGATATTTAAGATATTTTGATGAGTAAGAACCACAGACAACTATAACTTGAGCAGATGATTTATCAATCTCAGATATTTGCCTCATTGCTTTATCGTAATGCTGCAGATTAATAATGTACTCTATGCAGATCCTATGCTTAGTCATCAGTTTACTCAGTTCTCTGACCCCCATTTCATTGCTCTCCTCATCTGTTGTAATGATTCCAACCCAATTCCACCTGCAATCTTGCAGAAGCAGAATAATAGCCTTATATCGTGTTCCATCATCAGGAGCAAAATTATATGACGTTGGGTACAAGTCTCTATCAAACAGGATGGGGTCACTGACTCCATAATTGAGCTGCGGAGACAGAACTCATTGGTATTAGGAACACAAACCAATTTCCAATTTTGGGGTTTTGTAGAGAAAGAGGAGCATTTGTAAAGTTTGATGGCTTGCAAATACAGTGATTCTTGATAATTTGTTTACCATAGTTCCGAATTTTATATATTTCAGTATAAAAGAAGATCGGTGATAGCAAATTTTGCTCTTCACAACTTGTTTGTGGAAGTGTGTCATGATACAAACAAAAGGAGATTTCTTAGGACCTTAGAAGAAGAGATGTTCAGGCTCATGAAGCTGGAAATGGTCATAAAACCATCTCTTAAAGAGGATCTTTCACTAAGATTTAGGTAGTGAAATACTTATACTATCTTCCTGGGCGGCCCCCGCTGACGTCCAGGCAACATTTTGTTTTTTCAAAATAACCCCCTGTTCGTGCGCTCCCGTCCCCGTTAGTTTTCACATGCGGGGATTTCTTGCATGAGACAGGGACTTGTCTTTTGTCTGGGGAGTGGTTTTCCTCTCCCTGGCTGCGAGCCGAGTGCTATGATTGGCTGCACTCGCAGCAAGGGAGAGGAAAACCATTCCCCAGGCAAAAGACAACTTCCAGCCTAGTACAAGGAGTCCCCGCATGTGAAAACTAACAGGGACCGGAGCGCACGAACAGGGGGTTATTTTGAAAAAAAAACCCTGTTGCCTGGACGTCAGCAGGGGCCGCCCAGGAAGGTAGTGTAAGTATTTCACTACCTAAATCTTAGTGAAAGGTCCTCTTTAAGAGTTTGGGCTCCAGTCTGCACCAATCTGTAGTCGGACAGCTTGTGTACAAAATGGAAGTTCAAAACTATGATTACCTTTTCCAGGAGTTCCATAAAAAGAAAAAAAGTAGTGGCACTCACACCACTTATACAAAATCGCAGTCCTATATTGCAGTAAATTCTCCATACAGGTCAGGTAGGCGGGCAACAATACAGAGCAGCGACGGCCTTTTCACGTGGTATGTGATTCGTCAAGCCTCATTCGTCATGACACCAGTGAGCGTCTTATATGTCTCTCCCAGCGTCTTCATCATAGTTACCATACAAACATATTGAAATTCAGTTAAAAACAGTACAAAACAATCTGTACTTAATTATAAGAATACTCTTGATCGTTTTTTGTTATTCCGTCCCAAAAGACCCATTGCTCCGATCCTAATTATCTAGTTTGCTTTTCTTTGCAAGAGTACTCTGTGTCTGTCTCCTACTCTTAAAAGGTAATAGTACTACTTCTAATGCAGCAAACCTCAATATCTTGCTATCGCCATTGTGCATTTCCTTCACATGTTCTATTCTATTCTATAATGAATATAAGCAAATAACGCCATATCAGCATGGTTTCATGAGTAGTGTTGATCAAACTTTTGTTTTAAGTTCTGCGTCCAAAGTTTGGGTTCGGGTTATCGAAGAATCCCGTTATGGATTCCGCTATCACTGACCCTAACGGAATTTGGAATCCATAACAGGATTTTTCAATAACCTGAACCCGAACTTTGGACGCAGAACTTAAAAAACAAGTTTGCTCAACACTATTCATGAGGGATCGAAGTCATGTCAAACTAATTTAATCAGCTTCTATGAGAAGGTGAGTTCTAGACTTGACCGCGGCGAATCAATGGATGTCGTATATCTGGACTTCTCCAAAGCATTTAACACTGTACCGCATAAAAGGTTAGTATATAAAATGAGAATGCTTGGACTGGGAGAAAATGTCTGTATGTGGGTAAGTAACTGGCTGAGAGATATTAACGGTACACACTCAGATTGGGTCACTGTCACTAGTGGAGTACCTCAGGGGTCAGTATTGGGCTATCATTGGGCTATCATCTTCAATATATTTGTTAATGATCTTGTAGAAGGCTTGCATAGTAAAATATCAATTTTTGCAGATGATGCTAAACTGTGTAAAGTAATTAACACGGAAGAAGACAGTATACGGCTGCAGATGGACATGATCAATAAGTCTGGTGCAGCCTTTGCTGGTTCTCAAGGAGTTTAGATGCTCCCTAAATCTTTCAATCAGGGGACAAATTGTTTTCCCTATATAGAAAGCTCCAGAGCTACATTTGACAAGGTATTCAACATAATTACTTCTGCACATTATAAACTGAGTTACTCTATGTGAGACTCCTCCAAAGGACAAATGTTTCATCTGACTGTTATACTTACAGAAGGAGCAGGTTCCACATTTATATTTGCCCAAGGGTCTATTAATGGTTAACCAGTTATTCGCTTTGGTTTCTCAGAATCTGCTTCTAACCAATTTGTCATTGATCGTGTGACACCTTCAAAAAGTTATTAGGCTTCTTTCACATGGGCGTCATGTTTGACGCCCGGATAAGAGGCGGGTGCGTTTCGGGAATATGCACGATTTTTCCGCGCGGGTGCAAACTTTTGTAATGCGTTTTGCACGCGCGTTGGAGGAATCGTCATGTTTGGTACCCAGACCCGAAGCCGGACTTCATCACTGAAGTCCGGTTTCGGGTTGAGTATTCTGGAGATTTTATTATTTTCCCTTATAACATGGTCATAAGGGAAAATAATAGCATTCTCAATAAAGAATGCTTTGTAGAATGTTGATTAAGTGGTTAAAAATAAAAAACGTAACTTACCTTAGCCACTTGATTGCGTAGTTGGCGATCTCTCTTCAAGCTTTAGCTGCAGTCTAAAGGACCTGTGATGACGTCACATCACATGGTCCATCACGGCAGATTCCGAGAAACCAAAGCGAATAACTGGTTAACCATTAATAGACCCATGGCCAATTATAAATGTGGAACCTGCTCCTTCTGTAAGTATAACAGTCAGATGAAACATTTGTCCTTTGGAGGAGTCTCACATAGAGTAACTCAGTTAATTACGTGCAGAAGTAATTATGTCGTATACCTTGTCAAATGCAGCTGTGGAGCTTTCGATATAGGGAAAATGATTTGTCCCCTGATTGAAAGATTTAGGGAGCATCTGAACTCCTTGAGAACCGGCAAAGGCTGCACCAGACTTATTGATCATGCCCGCGATATACTTGGTGGTGATTCGTGCAGTCTTACTTTTGCAGGAGTGGAGCTAGTTCCGAGTATGCCCCAGGAGGGCGATAGGCACCGCCTACTCCTGCAGAAGGATGCCAGGTGGATAATAAAAGCTGCGGCCCTGGGTCCTCTCGGACTCAACGACAGGAATGATCTTAGTGTCTTCATCTCGTAGATTCATTTTTGGAATGAGCTTTATTGTTTAAGTATTTTGTGTCATTCGTTTATTTTTATGTATTATGGTTATGGTGCAAAAGCGTTGAGGTTACTATGGTTACCAGACGCTGTGACAATAAAAGTCGGCGAGCAGCAGCGCGATCATATTAGTGGCCAGACAAAGCACAAGTCAAGCGCGAAACGGCCGTCACCGCTTTCCTTTGCTGTAAAACTGTAACTATATACTCCTGCCCTTATGATTTATCTGGATGAATCAAAGAGAGTCTTTTAACCAGCAGTGGTGAGTGCCACCCCTTTTTCAACTTTCTACTCCACATCTGTATTGGCATTTGTTTTTGGGGCTGAGCACCACATTAACTGAAAAGGGACATGGTGTTAAGTGGACCCAGTGCATTAGTGTAATATCCACGGCAGTGCAACCTGGCTTTACTTTTTTTCTACTGCTTACCTTGCTAGAAATAGATTTGCATAAGTACAAGAGACAGGCGTCCCCATCGCTGTTCCACATTTTTTATAAAACTACTTCTCTTCAAACGTAAAGGCATTATATTACAAAATAAATTCCAAACTCTCCCCAACAAAATCAGTATACTCAATACTCTTGTTCGTCTTCTTTAGCAAATGGCACACAGACTGTACTCCCTGGTCATGCAGAATCCTCATATATAAACTTTCTATGTCCTTATATACCAAAATATAATCTTCATGCCATTCAAACCTCTCTAGTGCTTTAAAAAAAAATTTGTGTCCTTCAAATAAGACAGTATACCATTAAGTAAAAGGCGCAGCAACCAATTAATGTGCTGTGAAAAGGGTTCTGTTACTGAACCTATACCAGACACAATCAGACAGCATGGGGACTATTTGATCGATTTATGCACCTTGGGTACAAAGTACCACGTGGGTCTGGTTGGACAAGTCATCTACAGCTTCTCAATATTACTCCAGTTTCCATGTATTTATACAAAAATGACCTCAATTGTTGTTGGTATTTGTGGGGTCAGATGTTAATTTGTCATAAGTGGATGTATCTATTAACAAACATTCAGCCTCCATCATGTAATACTCTTTTTCCCTTTCATCCTCCATGATGGCATTATTATGAGAGAGAGGTCCAGCCTTCAACCAGGTAGGGACAGGAAGAATAAATTTGACCCTCCTCCAGCCATCCTCAGTGTCTTCCTGTCCCTTCCAGTTGGAAGACAGGCCTTTTTTTGCTCATGGTAATTATGTGAGTTCCGTGTCTGTGGAGGCAGACAGAGGCAGTATTTATTTTTATTTTTTGATGCCTACGATCATATGAGGGAGCTGGGGGCAGCCTAACCCTAGTTGGGTACCTGATTGTCCGCGAGAGAAGATGCCATAATTTTTTCATTGGTGGTCTAGCCCCCCCCCCCCCAAATTGACTGCCATTCAATATGTTCAACTCTGGCAGCTGTGGCGCTGAAAGTTGAGAAACACTAGCGTGCGTTCCAGGTTGGAACGCAGGAAAAAATCCCAAGGCCGGAACCGGAAGTAGAATGGGAGGTGGCCTATGAGTCCCTCGGTGGAACGCATATTGTTTGTTCACTGCTGGAGTATAAATGGCACGAGATTAAGGCAGAAGTCACTCTCTGATCTGAGGTTTGCAGGTTAGGGAGAGTATATAAGGCCCATTAGGCATTGGAAATGTCCAGTATGACTGACCAGCAGGTTGTCTCAATGAAGAACACACTGGACACGGCAGTTGTAAGTGCCATATGTGCTGAGGATTCTGGTTGCTATTTTGTTCTGTTTGGTAGCTGCTAATATGTGTTTTTCGGTCTCTGGTGCGTATGCAGAGTGAGAAAGACAACTTTCAAAAAGCAAAGACCTCCCCTAAAGCTAGGAAGTGTGTTTTTTGCAATATAAAATTAACTGAAACCTGAATAAAAAAAAGCTATGCAAAAAATGAACCAGCTATATTGCTAAGGATGTAGTCCCATCTATCAGAGATGAGTTAAGGGACGTGATTAAGCAAGAAATGCATGTCACATTGGCCAAGAGCTCTGTAGCTGGTCCTAGCTCCTCTTCTGTTAAACATAGGGAGTCTAAAACTATTAGTTCAGACATGTCCGCCTCTGATTCGGATGCAGATTCTGAGGCCGAGTCTCAGGATTCTGATGATTCCTCGGTATCCAATACTGTTCTCTTCAGAGGACACTAAAGAGCTAATAAAAGCAGTCAGGGTAACCATGAATTTGTTTGATGAGAAAGTGCCGAGGTCTGTCCAAGATGAAATGTATAGCTTTCTTGAACAAAGGAAAAAACTTGTATTTCCAGTTAATAAAAATATGCACTCGCTAATTAAACGGGAATGGAAGGTTCCTGACCAGAAGCTTTTTATTCCCAGGTCAAAAAGACGCAGACTACCTTTTGATGAAGAGGATTCAAAACCTTTCATTGTTCGCCCAAAGGTAGATGTTTCGCTAGCAAAGCTTGTAAAAAGTGGTAATGCTCTTCCATTTCAAGATATGGGATCTTCAAAAGATCCCACAGATAAAAAAGTTGACACTTGTCTTAAGAAATCATGGAAATCAGCCTCTGCTTTTTTTTAACCTAATCTAGCTGCCACTTCTGTTTCTAGATCCCTTAAAATATAGCTTGAGCAATTCAAATCTCTTCTTAAAGATAACATACCATATGATTCAATAAAATACTGTTTTTCCCTATTGCTTAAAGCTGTAGACGCCACAGCTGAATCAATGAGGATGTCGGCAAAAACCACAGGCCTATCTATTGCTTCTAGAAGGGCCTTATGGTTAAATTCTTGGTCGGAAGATATCAGTTCTAAAATTAAACTTTGTAGGGAACCTTTTATTTGGGGATGACCTAGAAAAAAATTCTGTAAAAAGACTCAGATTAAAGAAAAAGCTTTCCTGTGGTTTTGGGGAAAATAAAATTTCCCTTTCGGAAGACCAAAAAAGGTGTTTGTTCCCAGTCAAAAAGATCTGATAGGAGGAAAATGCAAAGAAGTGGCAGAAATAGAGGATTTTTATTTGCATCCAAAAATCCTGAAACCCCCTAAACAATGACGCCAGACCTCAGATGGGAGGGAGATTAACATTCTTTTTAAAAGTATGGTAAAAGATTACAACAAATCCGTGGGTCCTAAACATTGTCCAAAACGGCTACAATATCAAATTCCGTCTCCCTCCTCATATAAAATTTTTCTAAATTACTCCTATTCAAAGGTCCCCTCTTCTGCAGAAAAAAACTAGAAGAAGGGATTTCAGAGCTCCTCAATCTAAAAGCCATTGTTCCTGTCCCTATGGAACAGGAGGAATCAGGTTATTATTCAACAGTATTTTTGGTAAAGAAACCTAATTGCAGGTACCGTTTAATTATAAACCTGACATTTCTAAACAAATATATAATGTTTGAGAAATTCAAAATCGAGACATTAAAGTTGACCATAAACCTTCAAAAAAACCTGAAAGATACCTATTATCATATCCCGATTTTCGAAAAAGATCAAAAATTCCTGCGGCTAGCAGTTTACGTAAAGGGAACCTTCAGGCACTTTAAGTTTCAGGTTTTACCCTTTGGAATCACGTGTGCTCCAAGAGTTTTCACCAAAGTGATGTGGAAGACGACCTTTTGGTGACTGGAAACTCGGCAGAAAATTTGGAGAACAGTCTATTCCAAAGCTGTCAGACCCTTTATGAGTTAGGGTGGATAATAAATTGGGAAAAATCAAATCCAGTCCCATCCCAGAAACTGGTGTTTCTGGGCTCCCTTCTGGATTCAAAAGACTTTTCTGCCTCCTGATTTTGAACAAGGTCTCAAACTTTCTGGATCACCCAATCTGTACAGTTCGGGAAGCCATGAAACCTCTAGGTACCCCAACGTCCTGTATTCCATTCTCGGATATTCCAACTGTGGATACTGGATAACTGGAACAAAGACCTGAATGCTTTTGAGAACAAAATTGTTCTCTCCCCTTCCGTGTCTCATTCTCTTCTTTGGTGGCAGGAACTGAACCAGCTCCAGAGGGGAGTTCCATGGGGCGCCAGGGACTTGATGATAATCACGACGGACGCAAGTTTATGGGGCTCGGCGGGGGGCGCACTGCTTACAACTCTGTTTTCAGGGACAGTGGCCAGCAGAACAGGCGAATTCCTCTTCAAATTTGATAGAATTACAGGCTGTTTGGGAGTCAATAAGAGCATTTTCCCCAGATCTGTTAAGGAAGGACTCACAGATAAGGTCAGAAAACATGACTGTTGTAGCTTATCTAAACCGCCAGGGCAGTACAAAAAGCAGAGCTCTAAATCAGGTTGCAGAAAAAATCTTTTCTTGGGCAGAACTCTCTCAGCCATTCATTTAAAGGGGACATTAAAAGAAGATTTATTAAGCCGGTTTCAGTTAAACTCAGGAGAATGGAGCTTAAAAATGGAAATCTTTTTGAAAATAGTACAAAAATGGGGCAAACCTCTGGTAGATCTGTTTGCCTCAAACAAAAATGCAAAATGCCAAAAAATGTTATCCCTAAATCTGAGGGACAAAAATTCAGGTCTAGACGCTCTAGCTCAAAAATGGGACATCTCTGCTGCCTACGCGTTTCCTCCCCTACCTCTGATTCCCAAAGTTCCAAAAAAGATAAGAGAAGAAAAGTCTCACGTAAATTTAATAGCTCCATTATGGCTAAGAAAATCCTGGTTTCCCCTACTGAAACCTCTCTCGATTCAAAGTCCACAGATTCTTCCTTGGTGCCCGAATCTGTTATCTCAAGGCCCAGTAGTTCATCCACAGATAGAAAAATGACACTTTGCTGCATGGAATCTGAAAGGATAACTTTAATATCTAGAGGCCTTTCAGATGAAGTTATTAACACCATGGCAGCAAGCAGGAAACCTGTAACCTCTAAAATTTATACAAAAGTTTGGAGATTTTGTTTGTGGGGAAAAGAGTCTAGGATATCTACTGATGTTTTTTTCTATCCAAACAGAGCTTAGTTTTCTACACTCTGGATTTGAGAAAGGTCTGTGCCCAAATATTTCACCAGTTCATATATCTGCTTTAAGGGCATTTTTTGATAATAAAATTGTGGAAAATTCCTGGGTCATCAGATTCCTCAAAGCAGCAGATAAATTGAGACCTACCTTAAGACCAGTGGCGTTCCCATGGGATTTGAACGTGGTTCTTTTGGGATTAACAGAAGCCCCCTTTGAAACCTTATCAGAATCTTCTTTATGTATCCTGTCTTTAAAAACTGCTTTTTTGTTAGCTATAACTACAGCACGAAGAGTTAGCGAGATTCAAGCCCTAAAGTTTACTGAACCTTTTTTTAGGGTTTTTCCTGATAGAATTGTTTTTAGGCTGGATAACTCTTTTCTACCAATGGTAGTTACAACTTTTCATAGGCAGGAGAAGATTGGTATACCATCTTTCTTTGAAAACCCAAATTCACAAAAAGAAGTGAAATTTCACAGTCTAGACGTTAGAAGACTGATTCTCTTTTACCACTAAAGCAACTAAAGCTTTCAAGAAGTCTGATTTTCTATTGTGCAGTATGGGGGGGGAAAAACAAAGTTCTTAAAGTATCTAAGGGTTCCCTAGCCAGGTGGATCAAAACAACAATATCTGAAGCCTACGGCTTATTAAAACAAGACCCCCCTACAATAATTAAAGCTCACTCAACACATTCCATTTCCGCTTCTTGGGCAGAAAGAGCTGATGCATCGATTGAACAAATTTGCAAAGCAGCAACATGGTCTACCCCCATACATTCATTAAACATTACAGGGATGACATCAATACTAGTCAGGATTTATAATTCGGCAGGAAGGTTCTGCAAACTATTGTCCCACTCTAATTTAGTTCTCTGGTATATCTCATGGTAATGCCGTCGTGGAGGCGAATTCTCCACGTCGGCATAGAATATAAAAAGAAAAAGAAAAAAAAAAGTGTATATACCGTAGATGTATAGTATGTTTGAGTTTGAATGATTAAAAGACTCTCTAGGCTGTCGGTCAAGAAAGACACTGAGGAAGGCTGGAGGAGGGTCAAATTTATTCTTTATTTTAGTATAGTAACTATGGTGTTAACACCAGGAGAAACATAGTAGACACATGCTGGTGTCATGACAAATAATGCTAGACGAAGCCCAGACTGTGTAAAAAGGCCCACCGCCCAGTCATGTCGTCTGCCTACCTGACTTGTATGGACATTTTACTGCAATAAAGGACTCTGATTTTGCATAAGCAGTGAGTGCCATTGCTTTCTTTCTTCTTATGAAATTGCATTTGGATGTATTGGCTGAGCATCACCAGTGAGCACAGGCCCAGAGGACACTCCAGCGGATTTATGCATTGAGGACCAGCAGTTGCTGCCTTGTTTGCTCTCTTTTTTGTTGGGACTTCTCCAGGAGCGCACCAAGAGCAAGGCGTGTATTAGTCCAGGAGGTCACAAAAGGAACCCAAAGTTATTTCTAAACTAAAGGCTTTTCTCACATTAGCTAATGTTCATGTTCATGATTCCACTATCAGGAGGACACTGAACAACAATGGTGTCCATTGCCAGATGGGAAGGAGAAAGCCGCTGCTCTCAAAAAGAACATTGCTGCCTGTTTATAGTTTGCTAAAGGTCACCTGGAGAAGCCAGAAGGCTATTGGAACAGAGGAGACCAATATAGAACATTTTGGTTTAAATAAGCATTATGTTTGGAGAAAGGAACACACTGCATTCTAGCATCAAAACTTCATCCAATCTGTAAAACACAGTGGTGGTAGTACCACAGTTTGGCCATGTTTTAATGTGTCTGGGCCAGAATAACTTGTCATTGTTGATGCCACAATGGATTCTGAATTATATCAGCAAACTACATAGAAAAATGTCAGGACAATTGTCTGTGAGCTGAATCTCAAGAGAATGGTTTTTCATGCTGCAAGACAACAACCCTAAGCAAACACGATGGTCTACCAAATAATGGTTAAATAAAAATAAAGTTATAGGGGTTTATTAAGACTGGCATTTTAGACACCGGTCTTAATAAACCTCTGCACTGGAAGTGCATCCACCGTAGTTATGTAGTGGCGCCGGCTTCCTTGGGATGCCAGCTTCCTCGCTGTCTTACATTTAGACTTTTTTATATATTCCTGAAACAAACTCCACATCCACATTTTTAGAACTGGTGTGAGCGCTAAAAAGTCTCAGATTGCAGCTCAACTAACCATTGCAACGCAATTCGTGCTTGAAATACACCTAATATAGGCATATTTCAGCTATATAGAACTCCACCAACATAACAGAGTTGAAGATGTTTTGTCCAGAAGAATGGACTAAAATTTCTCCAAGCCAATGTGCAGGACTGACAATTATCGGAAACGTTTAGTTGCAGTTATTGCTCCACAAGGTGACTGGTCACACCAGATACAGAAAGCAAAGGTTTACATACTTGTACCTAACATGTGATATTGGATCAGACAGCAATGGGCACAGACAGCCATGCTAATAGTGCTCCCCCTCCCCTTACAGTCCCTCTTGTTTGGTCAGGACAATTATAGAAACATTAGCATTTTTACAGGTTCTTACAATCTCTCCTCAAGACCAAAGTCTTTCTAGTAAATCAACAATTGAGAAACACAGGCTTTAGCAGGGAGACATGGAATGAGTTATGTATCAGCAGAAAAGCAGGGAGACACAATTTGTAGCAATTTGTACAATAGGATTTAATTTTTAAGATTTTGAAAGGGCTAAAGGTAGTGAGTAGAGATGTCGCGAGCATAAAAATTTTCAGCAAATTTTCCACAAAACTTCTGCAAATGTTCGCAAACGGGCGAACCGGGCGAACCGCCATAGACTACAATAGGCAGGCGAATTTTAAAACCCACAGGGACTCTTCCTGGCCACACTAGTGATGGAAAAGTTGTTTCAAGGGGACTAACACCTGGACTGTGGCATGCCAGAGGGGGATCCATAGCAAAACTCCCATGGAAAATTACGTAGTGGACGCAGAGTCAGGTTTTAATCCATAAAGGGCATAAATCACCTAATATTCCTAAATTGTTTGGAATAACATGCTTTAAAACATCCAGTGTGTGTATACGATCAGGTATGATGTTGTATCGATCAAGTAGTGTAAGGTTTTCGCCCGTTTCACAGTGACAGACCTAACTGTGACAGACCAAACTCCCCGTTTAACGCACCGCTAACAACCGCAAACAGTCCATTTGCACAACCGCAAACTCCACATTTGCGCAAGGTTGGATACCAAGCTAGCCATGTCCCGTTGCTTGTCCTCACTGACGTCATTGAAGGTCTCTTTCTCGCGCAATGTACTGTGCCACCCTATATGAGTGGTGTGTTCAGTAATCAGTAGTACGGTTTTTATCAGTTTAATCCCTGTTACGTCCCCTATCAGGGGACGTGTATCGAATAGATTTTATGAACCGGGAGATGGAAAAAGAAGCTTGGTCGTTCCTGTTACTTCCAATTTGGGGCACTGCGCGTGCGCCGTGCAATGTACTGTGCAACCCTATATAAGTGGTGTGTTAAGTAGTACTATTCTTATCAGTTTAATCCCTGTTATGTCCCCTATCAGGGGACGTGTATCGAATAGATTTTAGACAGCCACAAAGAGTTGTCAATATTTGACACACTCATGACATAAATTTTATTCCTCTTTGCATCAATCTTGGTGTAGTGATGACTGTGCTTGTGCACATGTTTGGGAGATTGCAGGCGATGGAGGTTTTTCAAAGCCTATGGTCGTGCTGAGGTTAAGTGACCCAGAAAACAATGATTCTGCAGTGTGGGCCCATTGTTGGCCTAGTAGGCTTTAATGATCACCTTAAAAAATTCATGTTTTTTCCATGAAAAATTATCCAGCTGATCTCTTCTGGTCTGTTCACAATGAAGCAACGACCTTATCATCTAAGGTGTGCCAACATTGCCAACACACTCATAGAGGTGATCGCTTCATTGTGATACGCAAGCCCCTTCACCACAATAAGGTAAGGATCACGAAGAGGAATTGACACATGTATATGCCTTTTTTTTTGTTTTGTTTTTACAGCCACAGTGCAGCATCGGAGGCCAGAAAAATTAGTGTTTTCCCGGCAGAAAGTGTACTAACATTTGGGCCTTGAACCCTAGTTTGTGGCGGAGAAGTCACGCAACCCATCCGGCATGCAGACATGAAATACAGCAGCATGGGGACAATTTTTAGCCCAAGGCATCTAATCAGGCCTTTTTTTAGTCAAATGTATCCCCCCTGTCAGTCCCTTCGGGATCCATGCCTCATTCATCTTAATAAAGGTGAGGTAATGTACGCTTTTTTGACCTATGCGACTTCTCTTGTCAGTGACAATACCTCCTGCAGCGCTGAAGGTCCCTTTTGACAGGATACTTGAAGCGGGGCATGCCAGAGGTTCTATCGCAAATTGGGATAGCTCAAGCCACAGATCAAGCCTGCACACCCAGTAGTGAATTACATGAACTCCTTGTCCCCATCTCCTGACGAAGCCATCTGGCGAAACGCGTCGAGGTAGGTGTGGGACACAGGGAGGGGACAAGGAGTTCATGTAATGGCTACACCACTATCTGACATTTACCTTTCCAACTTGGGGATATAATTGTGACCTTGCATTGCCACCTAGCTGCCATTGTTGGAATTTACACTGCACTATGCACTTTATTTTGTTCGAACCATGAATTTCCCTATGTATTTGTGATAAGATAGGTAATATGATTAATTGTTGGACTTTATACTAGTGTGATTTACTAATTGTGACCTTGCATTGCCACCTAGCTGCTATTGTTGGAACTCACACTGCACTATGCACTTTATTTTGTTCAAACTATGAATTTCCCTATATATTTGGGACACGATAGGTAATATAATGAATTGTTGGACTCTATACTAGTGTAATTTATTATGACCATTTGAAGTGTATATGTTCTCCTGTCTCCCTCTTACGAAATCTGTGTAACACCTACGTTATTCCTCCATTGATGTCTATGACTCTCTATTAGACCATCTGCATATTGTGAAATATTTAATTTTAATAACTTAATAAAAAAGCCACCCACCACTTCACGGTTGCCTCTATGAGTGGTCCCTAACATTAATTCTTACCTTTTATGGGCCATATCAGCCACACAAAACCCAAGGAGTGCAGGTGCAGCATGCATGCCAGATACACTCTGCTTGTAACCCCGTCTGGTGCCATACAGCGTTCATCAGATCAAGGGATGCAAATACCAACATGCATGCTGAGCCCACTAGTACTTCTCCTGGAACCAAATGGCTTCTGGTAAGTTCTATAAAGCAGACTCAGTTTTATACTGACTTTAAAACCAGCCTACAGGGCGGATTCACTAGTCAGGTGTCCATGACTGCATGGAGGTCACCACGCCTCCCATATATACTACAAAGGAATAAAATGGGGATTGCAGTCAGCACAACCCAATACGCAGGTGCACGTTGCTATGGTGAAATACACATACAAACGTAAAAACAAAGGTGCAATGGCACACTGCAGCTACAGCTCCGTCCTGCCACTATGCTGGATGTTAGATGAGGCATTAGTTTATATTTTGGCCAAATTATGTAAGCCACCCACCACGTCACGGTTGCCTCTATGAGTGGTCCCTAACATTAATTCTTACCTTTTATGGGCCATATCAGCCACACAAAATCTAGGAAGTGCAGGTGCAGCATGCATGCCAGATACACTCTGCTTGTAACCCCGTCTGGTGCCATACAGCGTTCATCAGATCAAGGGATGCAAATACCAGCATGCATGCTGAGCCCACTAGTACTTCTCCTGGAACCAAATGGCTTCTGGTAAGTTCTATAAAGCAGACTCAGTTTTATACTGACTTTAAAACCAGCCTACAGGGCGGATTCACTAGTCAGGTGTGCATGACTGCATGGAGGTCACCACACCTCCCATATATGCTACAAAGGAATAAAATGGGGATTGCAGTCAGCACAACCCAATACGCAGGTGCACGTTGCTATGGTGAAATACACATACAAACGTAAAAACAAAGGTTCAATGGCACACTGCAGCTAGAGCTCCGTCCTGCCACTGTGCTGGATGTTAGATGAGGCATTAGTTTATATTTTGGCCAAATTATGTAAGCCACCCACCACTTCACGGTTGCCTCTATGAGTGGTCCCTAACATTAATTCTTACCTTTTATGGGCCATATCAGCCACACAAAAATCCAGGAGTGCAGGTGCAGCATGCATGCCAGATACACTCTGCTTGTAACCCCGTCTGGTGCCATACAGCGTTCATCAGATCAAGGGATGCAAATACCAACATGCATGCTGAGCCCACTAGTACTTCTCCTGGAACCAAATGGCTTCTGGTAAGTTCTATAAAGCAGACTCAGTTTTATACTGACTTTAAAACCAGCCTACAGGGCGGATTCACTAGTCAGGTGTGCGTGACTGCATGGAGGTCACCACGCCTCCCATATATGCTACAAAGGAATAAAATGGGGATTGCAGTCAGCACAAGCCCAATACGCAGGTGCATGTTGCTATGGTGAAATACACATACAAATGTAAAAACAAAGGTGCAATGGCACACTAACACACAAAGTGTTGTACATTGAGATTCAACACATGTGCCATGCACGGCACATGTATCAACTTGCCCAAATTCAATGCCGCCAACAGATTGCTTCTGTCGTCACACACCACTTTGCCGATCTCCAGTTGGTGCGGGGTCAGCCACTGATCCACCTGTGCGTTCAGGGCTGACAGGAGTGCTGGTCCGGTGTGACTCTCTGCTTTCAGGCAAGTCAACCCATGAGAACATATTCCTACCACTTTACAAATCACTGGTCAGACCACACATGGAGGACTGTGTACAGTTCTGGGCTCCTGTGAACAAGGCAGACATAGCAGAGCTGGAGAGGGTTCAGAGGAGAGCAACTAAAGTAATAACTGGAATGGGGCAACTACAGTACCTTGAAAGGTTATCAAAATTAGCATTATTCACTTTAGAAAAATGACGACTGAGGGGAGATCTAATAACTACAGATTTAGCATGGTTAGCACTTCTTTTTCTGAGATTTCTGAGTTTGGTTATCTAATCTAAGCAAACACCTTCAATTGCTTTTCAATAACTTTTTTCTCAAGATAATGAAATGAGTTAAGAAATTTGAGTTAACAGCGGGAGTGCTAACCCTGCTACATCTGTATGTATAAATATATCAGGGGTTAGTACAGAGATCTGTCCCATCATCTATTTATCCCCAGGACTGTGACTGTGACGAGGGGACATCCTCTGCGTCTGGAGGAAAGAAGGTTTGTACACAAACATTGAAAAGGATTCTTCACTGTAAGAGCAGTGAGACTATGGAACTCTCTGCCTGAGGAGGTGGTGATGGTGAGTACAATAAAGGAATTCAAGAGGGGACTGGATTTATTTCTGGAGTGTAATAATATTACAGGCTACAGCTACTAGAGAGGGGTCGTTGATCCAGTGAGTTATTCTGATTGCCTGATTGGAGTCGGGAAGGAATTTTTTTCACCTCAAGTTAGGAAAATTGGCTTCTGCCTCACAGGGGTTTTTTGCCTTCCTCTGGATCAACTTGTAGAAAACAGGCCGAACTGGATGGACAAATGTCTTTTTTCGGTCTTATATACTGCTAGGTGACCCTGACTCCCTCCGTATTCAGTGCAGGGAGCCGGTGGCCGTTCCCCTCACTACTATAGGGAATTCAGGTGTCACTCAGTTATAGGTACGAGGGCATGTATTTGTCTACCACCAGGACTTGTACATGTGCATAGCACTTAGGGAGAGTTTGTAGGGATTTATAGGGCCCTCCTATGTTTTCCTTAGTTTGGGATTAAGCCAGTCTGTCGTTATTTATCAGTTCCTGCTAACTGTTCTCCATCCTTGACAGCAGCATTTCAGCAACAATGTTTGCACCATGGTGAACACCTGGAGCAGCTCTAAGGGGCAGGGACAGTACATGCATTTCAAGGCCTACTGGGTCAATGTTTTTTTGTGGCAGCGGCAAGGTAGCACTCCTACACCAAGCCTGGGTATGTTTGACCCCCCACGATTGTTTCAGCCTGGATCACACACCATGAACTCATCCGCCTCCTTCTCTATAGATGTTCTCCTGTACCCAATGACAGCAGGGCACAGGGTCGCTCACACTACTCCTCCTTCCTATCACATGTGTCAAGACAAGAGTTACTATGCCATCTTGGAGCTTATCTGGGCGAGATTTGACTCACCAATGAGCAGTTGCTGAAGTACATCAAGCCACAAACATCCCACTGGCTGAAACTGGTCAATGTGGTCAGTGACAATGTACGTAACATCTCTGCTGCCCTGAACCTGGGTGAAATAACACCTGCATGGTGCACAGACCGCAAAACACTACGGACGTGTGAATGGACGCTTAAGGACACAAAAAATTTAATAGCTGTTGGGGACACAAAGCAAATCTGCTGTAGAGAAGGATGAGGATGAGAAGCTGCCACTCGAAGAGGAGACAGAGGTAGAAGAACCAAAGGATGATGATGACAATTTCACCGGCCAGGACAGACAATGGTCTTAGTGGGGGTTGGAGTCGGAAGGAACTGGCTCCTCGGGTACATTGGCCAGAATAACGGTCTGTATGTTCACTTGCCAAAGCAGTGACAGGCATATCATTGACAGCAAGCAGTCTAATGATTACTGGATGCCATGGTTTTAGACCCTTGCTACTAAGGCAAAATAAGGGAATGGTTTCCTCTCGCAGAAAGAGAGGACAAATTACGTTATTACCGGGAAACACTGTGCACACGTCTTGCTGCAGCTTGCTGCAAGCAGACAGCGTATCTGAAAGAGAGGACCCCCAACATCATTATTAGAGGAAGTCTAGGCACCATGCTGAAGGTAGGGCTAGGTTGGTGCTGTGGTCCACATCTCAATTCCTAAGCCTCCTGCTCCATGTCTTAATTACAGATAATTCTGTAAATCTGGCTTTCATTGTGTTGTAGACCCATAACTGGGGCTCCACAATCTTTTTGCATTTTATGTTTCCCAGGGAGCTTTGCACTTTGGATTGCTGTGTTGAGACTCTTAAGTGAGGCTCCGCAGTGTTTTTTGTAGCTGGTCTCCCTGAGATCAGCTATTGTTGTGTTTGGGTGGTCTCCGAGGCATTGCTCCCGGTTACCCAGAATCCTACTCCGCACTGATGAGGGGCAACACCCCGAAACAGCTGTCTGTGGATGGATAACTGGCTTAGGTTTTCCCCGACACATCCTTAAAGCTTGTAAAAAAAGTGGGATCTTGACATAGGGGCCACTTAATATGGTGGATTTGGTGATCTCTGTAATGGAGACACCCCTTTGCTTGGTTTTCCTTCCTTTGAGGGATTTCTTGCTTTCATTGTGTTGTAGACCCATAACTGGGGCTCCACATTTATTTTGCAAATTACAGATAATTGGAGGAGGAGGGGAACATAAAGGGGCAGCTATTGATGGCCACCATAGAGGGAAAGATTCTGGGGAGGTATTGTCTGTTGCAATTTTAGCTCGGCTACATCTGTATGTATTTTTTAATATTACTATCTTATAATTTTACGCACCATGCTGCCTTGTATCTTTTTAATTCACGATTACATGCATGTCTGTTCTTCAATGAGACCTTAGGCAGACATTTACTTTGTTTATCACTCGGAACACCTCAGAATACGCTAGACTCCAAGAATAAAGCAGAATATGCAGTGTTATGTGACACAGTAAGGCTGACTCTGAACTGGTAAGTTCTGCTTAGAAGCCACGTACCTGGGTATACTTATACGGGCTGAGTAATAAAAGTGCGGTGTGGCTTGTATAATAGTTAGAATCTACTACAAAAGCAGCCACTTTATCGTGATCCAGACAGGAGTAATTGGGAGCATTCTTGTGTCGTCCGGAGAAGATTCTGTAGACAGACTGTGCGGTTTTCAATGAGTTTCCACATGTATCTAGTATATGATAGCCCAGGGTTATATTAGGTAGAAGGTCCGGATCAGTATTAATCTCATCTACAGCAATGATGAAGGACAGTACACTTCTATAGGGTTCAAGCTGAACACTGGAAAGATTGTTAATAGCGTTAGTATCAGAATCTGAAAACAAGACCCAATGTCATAACTATAGGTGAAGTAAAAGGATAGCTCTATACATTGATACTGTATATAATGGAGACAGGTATATAGAGAGGAGGATGACTAGTAGTGATAAGCGGCAGGGGCAATATTCGAAATCACGATATTTCGCAAATATTCGTTAGAATATTCGTCATATATTTGCAAAAATTCGTATTCGAGATTCGCGTAATGCGAATATTCTAACACCTGAATATATAGCGCTATGGAATATAGTGCTATATAATCTTTTTTTTAGAATATTCGTCATTTTTTACAATTTAATGTGAACATTTATTGGCCCAAAAGAAACTTAAGCAGGGAGGAATCATGAGTTCAGATGGAAAAAAATAAAGAATATTCTAAAAAACAAAAATATAGCACTATACTCTATAGTGCTATATATTCGGGTGTTAGAATATTCGCATTACGCGAATATAACATTGCCGATTTTTTGCATAAGAGAAAAAAGAATTAAATAATGAAGAATATTCTAATTCCCTACAGACTACAATATTGCAGCCTTCTCACATTGGCCAACAAGCAAGAAGCAGGTACGTAGGTATACTAGGTAATCTTACCTGGGAAGATTCCTGGTAAGCCAACTCTCAGGTGGCCTCCCGAGCTCACTTTTTGGCTGCTGGACAGGTACATTGGTAGCATAAGGTATTTATGTACCCAGTCGGAAACTGTAGGTGGCCTCCTAAATCTACCTGTAGCTCCATCCTTAAAAGAGCGACGCAGTTGAATACTGTGGCGGGGCAAGGAAGCTGATTGCAGCTCTATAGGGGGTACTACTTGCTCGGCTAGAGGAGACATTACAGGGGGGACTAAAGGAGGCATTACTGGATGTACAATAAGGGGTTTTTAATACTGGGGCACTTTGGGGGCATAATTATTATTTGGGGCACAATAGGTTGATATTATCATTGCTAAAGGTTTTATAATTTTTATTCTGGGGGCAATATCTGGATAATTATATTTACCTGGGGCATAATGGGTGATGTTATTAGTGCTGGATGCATTATTAATACTGGAGGCACTATAGAGGTATTAAAGCTAGGGACATTTTTGGGCTCATTGTTATTATTATTGAGGACATTTCAAAGGCATTGCTATTATTACTTGAGGCAATTTAGGGGGCATTATTACTGAAGGCATTACAGAGGGCGATATGACTTCCGGGGTACTATTTTTCTGCAGTACAGTATCTGAGAGCATTGAAGAGGACAGCAGTATTGGCAGCAGTTAACACAGTGTTGGGGGTTGCAGCAGGATGACACTTTCGGGGCACTAGGATGGGGAGGATCATACAAAAGTGAGGAATTTAAGATGTCTGTGTGTAAAACTCTGCAGAGAGGAGACGTGGCTGAAAGAAGTAATCATGGTGGTCGTGGTCAAATGGTGAAGATAAGGAAAGAGAACATCTACATCTACATTGGATAATATATAATAAGTCTGTACACCCAATGAAATGACACTGGTCACCACTGTACATCCAAAGTCAAGAAAAATTGTGACCAACAATAAGATTATCACAAAGACTGATTCACAGGAATGACAACCCACATTATTTCAGCTTCTTCATGAGCTGCACATATAGGACCCTTAATCATACTATGCATTCAGGTTTGTCTTCTTTGCAATAGGCTTGTGAGAGGCTGTCAAATAGTTATAGTTACATAAAGTACTTGTATCCTCTTCAGTTTGCACTATTGCTGTGTGTTACGTTTGATGTACCTAAATTGAAGTGTTATGTAACTGTAACCTGCCTATGTACTGAATAGTATGCCTGTGATAGATATTTTATATACTGTTTATTGCACGGCATGTTATAATGGAAATGTGCAATATATTGAATTAAATAGAAAACAAAAAGCATTCAGCAAACGAGAATGTTTTATATCTTACTAGCCCCTTTGCTTTAGGGCTCATGCGCAAGAACATAAGGGCTCTGTGCCCTGTGGGTCCATGATACGCAGGAGACAGCCACTGGTAGGACACACTACGAAGTAACACTAGGAAGCACTTCCATGGGATCTTGAGTCTGTGCCTCCACACCACAAAAGATGTCCTATGTATCTTACAGATTACAGAACCATTCAAGTCAATGTGTCTGGATCCGCAGAATGAAGTGCACAGTGCCAGTGCCCGTGCACAGTGGACCGCTATAAGCACTTCATAGCACGGGCACTTAGCCCTCTTGACAGTCTGTCAATCAGCTTCATGAGGTAGTCACTTAGAATGATATTCCAAAGTCCCAAATCCCAAGAGTTCCCCTCTGACCAGTGGAATTGAGAGCGGTGAAAAATAAACAGGGGAGAATTTTTATTTATTTTGAGCATTAAGTAGCATGAGGACAGTTCTACCTAATTTGGACACCACTTTTAAATACACTGTTACATTAAACTTCATATTGACACCTAACACAAGAAAAAAAAAACATGGAAAATGAATTTAAAGTTTGTGACTGTTTATTTAATGTATTATTCATAAAATCAAAGACGACAGCTTTTGTCTTCGCTGCATTGTATGGCTTATATCAGTCGAAGGTTTATATCAAGTTTTCATTGCCCAGAGAAATAACATATAAGCTGGAAAACAAACTACATTGAAACCGATGTCAGTGAGGGGGAAAGTCATACTCACTCTTCACAGTACAAGTCCAAAATATCGAATCTGTTATAAAATGTAGCTCTACCAAGAAACCAATGAGCAGAAATCAGCCCGGCTATTAGGATATCTCCTTCCTTGTAGTATTCATATTCATGGCTGGGCTTGAATCCTTCTAGGTAGCATTGAGGATTATTGATTTTCTGAGATATAACAGGTAGTAGGAATATAAGCAGATAGGAGGCAACAAGACCAGGAGAGCAATTCATGGAAATGGCCAAGGTCTTCTTAGTTATGATAACAGTCAACAGCTCTTCATAACTTCAGCACAGAAGAGTCCAGGGCGTCAGTCTGCAGCTGCTTATATTAACTGCCTGCTCCTGATTTAGACTCAGAGATTGCAACACGGCAACAGTAAGAGAGAAATAAATAAAACTTCAAGGTCTACAGTTTTATTTTTTGTAAATTTGCCACAGTTCATTTTCGGAATTTAACTCATGACAGTTTTCATCTGCAACAACTAAAGAATTCATTGTCTGTAAATCACAAGCGGTGAGAATATCCTGGGGTCATTCCCAAGAAATATTCTTCTTATCTTCTGCAATGTCAAGATGTAAAACCTTGAATTCTCATGTTCTGAATCTTCAAACTTCTGTTCCTCATCATACTGCAGTAAATTATAAAGCCTTTTAAAGAACTGATTTAGGAAGAAAGGGTTTGGGGACCCGAACTTTGTGGCACTAAAATGGCTGTAAAAAAAGTCATAAAAAGGACTAGAGGGCTGAAAAAGGCTCCAAAGTGGGCGCAAAAGCAGTAAAATTGCCCTGCAAACAAATGTGGATAGGGAAAAGACTTTAAATGTCATAAAATACATAAAAATAAAAAATAACAATCTTGAACCAAGAGGCGGAGGGCAAAATGGAGTAGGAAATTGAAGAGGCTGTGTACATTGTGGTGTAAGTCGAAGAGGCGGCGGAGGAAGCCAGTACTCTTTCTGTTTGTTTTTTTCCACTTGTCTGTCAATTCTGTGTCAGGTCGCTAAGGGCCACGGAGTGACAGTTTGTTGCTTGTATGTCCTGGGTTAAAACTGGGTAAAAAATTTAATCTCAGTTATAGATCTCACACATCCCATTTCTGGGGACTATATATTAAAATAATATTTCTCCGGGGGGCGTGTCCGGACGCCGCAGGAGATGGCCGCCTGAAAGATCAGCTCCCGCCTGCACCGCACATAACTGGCCTGCTTCGTCTGTTCCCTGGCCCACATGGGGAAGAAATCTGCCTCTAAGAGAGCCCCCATCCCTCCTCGCTCACCCTCACCTGCCAGGACCCTGGAACAGTGCTGGGAACGGGTGCCTGGATCAGCGCTTCCACCGCGCAGCACCCGATCACAGAGGACCTCCCGCCATTCCTCTCTTCCTCCACCCGACTGCCGCGCTCTGCTTACAGAGCTGGGAGGACGTGCGGCAACTCCGCCAGTGTGTGGAACACTGTCCGCAGACACCCAGCATGACCCCCCGCAACTGAACTTATCTTTACCTGCTCGGGTCCCTCCGCCGACCGGCTCCAGTAGTGAGGATCCCAACATGGCGGCTCCTGGTATCCGGCCACAGAGGGAGGGTGATCGCTTGCTTCAGAGGGAAACAGCATCTACAGGTACTGTAGCTCCTCCTGCAGCCCTCATGTCTAGCTCCCCTGGGTCTCCCTCACAAGAGCCCTGGCCAGACAAGTTCCCAGCATCCCCACCTACTCTTGACCAGGGGGACAGCGGCTCCCAGTTGCCCTCTGTCCTCTGGGCTGGGTCGCAGAGCCCTCCACCAATCGCCATCATGGACCCACCAGCCCCCTCTGTGCCCCCACAACCATGGGCAAGCTATTTTAGCCGTTTTCCTACGAAGGAGGACTTTAGGGCACTCATATCTGAAGTTACAGAAGCGTGCAGGACTGAGATTGCAGCGGTCCGTACTGATATCAAACAAGTGGTGGATAGGGTGGACTCTCTGGAATCTGCACATGATGACACCAGGCAGTATGTTTCTGCCCTTCATGAATCCGTTGTGGCCCAAACTGCTGTGCTTCGGGGCATGGGTCGACACCTGGAGGACCTGTACAACCGGGGCCGCTGGAATAATATCCGGTGCGCGGACTCCCGGAGGCCACAAGTGATGAAGACCTCTTTGCTACATTAGAGGCCGTATTCAACATGGTTCTGGGTCAACCGCCCTCGCATAAAATCAAGCTGGACAGAGCCCACAGAGCTCTCAAGCCCAAGGGCACTGCTACTCACCCCAGGGACGTGATTTGCCGTGTCCATGACTTCGCCCTTAAAGAATCCATTATGGCCAAGGCACGCTCCTTACGCAACTTTGAATTTTACGGCGCCCCTCTACAGCTGTTCCCGGACCTGTCTTGGTTCACCCTCCAGAAACGGAGGCATCTTCAACCCCTCCTTGCCTCTCTCAGGAACCGCCAGATTGCCTACCGCTGGGGGTTCCCCTTCGCTCTGATTGTCCGTCACCAGGGGAAAACGGAGACTCTCCGCTCTTTCACGGATCTTCACCCCTTTTGCAAGTCGTTGGGGATATCTGCGCCGGACATCTCCGACTGGGAATTTGCATCCCCAACACCTCCGCCACCACGCACTTGGTCCTTTACAGCGAGGAAAAGAAGATCTGGCTCAAGTGCGTCTTCCTCACCGCGATCCACCATGTCGCCGGGACACCGTCCGCCTACCTGATCGCTTGTGACCTAAAATTCTTGGTGGTCTTGGTCCTTTGCTCCTGACCCCCCTCGGGTTTACAGGGTCCCTGGACTCTGGGAGTTCTCTACATGGGCTGTTCATTAGTTTTGTTTAGCCAGTTGCTATCTGTCTAGTTTCTGCTCCATTACGGTGCGGGCTCTCTGAGGAGCCTTTTGATCGTTTCTTATTTGTACCAGTTTTCTGTGGTGTGATCTTTGATCGGCTTCTTTTTGCAGGTCTCCGACACTCTTACCCCTTGAGGGGATTGTTGTTTCCTTCTAGCAGGGATTTCGTCCCTGGGAATAGCTACTTACTGTTACTCATTTGTCCGTCTTAGTTTTGTCTCGTCCTGTCTTCCCTCTCCTCCCTCCTGTGTTCCTTCTTCTGTAATAGGTACCAGACCTGCCTCGTGTACCAGGACTGTGCGCCCAGGTCTTCCCTGAAGCTCTCGACTACATTGGTGTCCCAATCCCGGAACCAGACGAATTGCCCTGGTGAGCTGTACCTTAAATATTTAGTGCTCTACCACGTACCCTCATGGTTCGCTGTGTAACGTTCAATGTTAAGGGGCTCAACTCCAACGCCAAGAGGAAACTCTTGCTCTTGGAATTGAAATCCCTCAAGGCGGACATTGTGTTTCTGCAGGAGACTCACTTTGATGGCGACTCCTCCTTCCGTTTTGCTTCGCACTTGTACCCCACTGCTTACTCGGCTACCCATAGCCGTCGGAGGGCGGGAGTCGCCATCTTGGTATCTGCACGGTGTCCTCTTAGAATCGACTCCTCAATCCTGGACCCTCAGGGGCGTTATGTTATTCTACACGGTCACCTTGCAGACAAACCCATCACTTTATGTAATATATACGCCCCAAATAATTCGCAGATCCGCTTTATCGGCGGAGTTCTCCGTCGGCTTTTTGCGGAGAGAACGGGTTCTCCGACACCCTTAGTACTATTAGGTGGGGACTTTAATGCCATTTTTTCTGAATCATTAGACCGCCTGGCCTCATCAGGCAGGGCAGTACATGCAACACAACAGCGCCTAGCTAGGGACTTTCGTAAATTAGTGCGGAAATATTCTCTGTATGATCTCTGGCGTATTACCTACCCCACTGACAGGTCCTTCTCCTTTTACTCTACCCCGCACAACTCCCATACTCGTATCGATTATTTCTTTGGTACCATCTCGACCCTTAGGCTACTTGAAGGGGCAGATATGGGCCAAATAACCTGGTCGGATCACGCTCCTGTGTCGGTCGACATCAGTAGCGGATCGGGTCATGTTCGTCAATGCCATTGGAGACTTAATGATTCCCTCTTGAAACAGCCCATTCTCAGAGAGGAACTTCGTGAGCACTTGAAGTCCTATTTTGATCTCAACGTGGGTTCGGTGGAAGATGTCCGTTCCTCTGGGAGGCCCATAAGGCGGTCATGAGGGGACATTGTATCGCAATGTGCTCTAGATTAAAAAGGGACTCAGTGGCATTGGTCAGAACCCTTACCTCTCACTTACGTGCCTTAGAGGCCAAACTAGCTACTTACCCCTCTCGCTGCACCCTGAGACAGATTGTAGACACCAGAGCCCGACTGAAGAGTTTAGCTTTGGGGCGGGTCAACAAACTGCTGCTTTATACTCGGCAGCGTTACTATGCCTGGGGAATAAACCTCATTCCCTGCTAGCTAAGCAACTCAGGAACCGTCCCCCTCAGGTGAGCCCGAACGCTATTAAGGGGTCGGATGGTACGGTCCAGTATGACCCCAGGGTGATAGCGGAGAGGTTTTCGGCCTATTACTCAACCCTGTACAACCTCCCCTCGGATCTCCCTTCTGATGAGGATCGTAGAGACGACACGCTCCAGTCCTATCTGGCCTCCTGTCACCTACCCACCTTATCTGCCTCGGACCTCTCCACTCTTAACAGTCCCATAACTCCTGAAGAACTGGGAGAGGCCATTGATCATCTGCCAGAGGGTAAATCCCCAGGTCCTGACGGCTTTTCGTATAAATATTATAAGACTTTTAAGCCCGAGCTGTCCCCCCATCTGTTGACCCTCCTTAATCATTTCCTAGCTGGCAATGCAGTACCTGCCTCAATGTCTCATTCCTACCTCACGGTGATCCCGAAACCCGGAAAAGATCCCCATGAATGTCAAAACTACAGGCCCATTGCCCTGCTGAACTCAGATCTTAAAATCTATACCAAGGTCTTGGCCTCTCGGCTGAATGTTTTTCTCCCTCCTTGATCCATAAAGACCAGGTGGGGTTTGTCCCTGGCCGCCAGGGGCTGATAACACACGTCGGAGCATTGATCTAATTGACGTTGTATCTCGCTCTGGGGAGGAGGCGCTACTCCTTAGCTTGGATGCTGAAAAGGCTTTTGACCGCCTAAGCTGGCCTTTTCTCTTTGCTACTCTCCGAGCATATGGTCTCTCTGGCCCTTTCGTTCATGCAATACGTGGCCTATACTCCTCCCCCACAGCGACAATCAAGCTCTCTCATGCCCAGTCTCGACCCATACGCATTGCTAATGGGACGAGACAGGGGTGTCCCCTGTCTCCTCTATTATTCACTATGTGTGTTGAACCCCTGGCGGCCAGGATCAGAGCTAGTCCGGATATAAGTGGTGTTATGGTCAGGGATAAGGAGTTTAAGATATCGCTTTACGCAGACGACATTATTCTTACCCTCACCAAGCTGCATGTTTCACTCCCAAACCTCCACTCCATCCTGCAGGACTTTGGTCGCCTCTCGGGGTATAGGGTCAACACTCATAAAACTGAGGCCCTTCCTCTTAATATTCCTCAAAGACGCCTGTACCATCTCAAGGAGAACTTCTCCTTCCACTGGAAGAGGGAATCCCTACGGTACTTGGGTGTGGACCTTACGCCTCGATATAGGGACCTATATAAAGCTAATTACCCTCGCATGTATGCGGAGATCAGAAGTCTCTTGGATACATGGCACACACTCCCGCTTTCCCTCTTAGGGCGTATTGCTGCGTCCAAAATGACAATCCTACCCAAGCTCCTATACCTCTTCGAGACTCTTCCGATTATGGTCCCCCTCAAGGATCTGAGATCCCTCCAATCTCAGCTTCTCCGGTTCATTTGGGCCGGGAAACGCCATAGGATCCAGAGATCAGTCCTACTATCTAGTAAACCCCAGGGAGGGTTGGGGGTACCGGATCTAGTCAAGTACTACTGGGCAGCCCAACTGCGCTGTGTTACGGCCTGGGCATCCCTACACCCATACTCTGTTTGGATGC
Source organism: Bufotes viridis (assembly GCA_033119425.1). Lineage (NCBI taxonomy): Eukaryota > Metazoa > Chordata > Amphibia > Anura > Bufonidae > Bufotes > Bufotes viridis. The sequence goes on from JAKVIS010000074.1 coordinate 140,956, forward strand.
AGATAGAACGGCTTTGGCTTGCCCCGGTACACCCCAACTCCATGTTATGGTCAGGATCCCATGATATCCAGCCAAGCAGAGATCTTCTGGGGCCTATGGCCTGCACTAGATCTGTATGGCGACTATGTAGTGGTCGGTTCCCTCTAGTTTCTGCCCATTCGGCCATGACCTCCTTCCTATATCATCCTCAGCTCCCCACTAGTCTCACCGCACACACGACGAGGCCTTGGTTTCAACGGGGGTGTTCAGATTTATGGACATTGTGGACCCCTTTACTAGGGACCTTCTACCATTTTCTACCCTGCAGTCCAAATATGATCTCCCTCCTCCTCAAACTACTTTTATATACAAATCAGGCATTTTGCTCAGTCCATCTTTTCAGGGGTCACAGTTTCCCTCCCGACTGCCTTCGAATACCTTTGTAGGGGAGGGGTAGACACAAAGGGAGTAATATCGGCGATTTATTCTATCTTGCTGACTCCTTTTCCTGACCGGGTCCAGAGACATTCCTACATGATGCGGTGGGAGGAGTATTTAGGGAGGACCTTACCAGACGCGACCTGGCGTCTCATATGGAGGAGGGCAGTGAAGTCCTCGATGTCGATACTACATCAGGAGAACAAATATAAAATTATGATGTACTGGTATCACACTCCTGACCTCCTCCATGGAATGAACCCGGCAATCCCAAGTATGTGCTGGAGGTGTGGGTTACATAGGGGTACACTCCCTCATATTTTTTGGGACTGCCCGAAGATACGCCCCTACTGGACTGACGTAGGTACCCTTTTAAGTGACATTTTCACGGTGGACCTGCAACCGGACCCTTTGTCCTTCCTGCTTAATATAACTCCCCATCAACTTAAGAAGAATTCACTTAAATTGCTACTACTGATACTTACGGCTGCACGCTGTCTGATACCCAGATGTTGGAAAAGCCCCGAACCGCCTAAGGTCTCTGATTTATACGCTAGGGTAACTGAAGTTCGTACATTGGAATACAGTACAGCCATGTTCCAGGACAGAGTCACGGTTTTTAATGCCATATGGGAGCCCTGGGACGATTACTGGGCAACGAGACTTCCTTAGAGGTCTGGGGAACATGGAGTAAATCCCCCCTCCCCCCTTCCCCCCTTGTGTCTTTGTCCTTGTCGTTTGTCTTGTTTTTGTGTTATTTGCTGGTTCTCTACTGGACGGATCAACGATCATTTTATATCTCATGTTGAACACTTTATTATCACTCTTATGTATGACATTCCTTCTTAAACCATTGAATGTTACTGACCATTCTTAATGTCCAGTTATGTCACGTGCAGTACTTTACATTTTATACTCTGTGCCTTCTATTGCTGTACAATGACTTGTTAAAGATTTGCCTTGTCATTTCTATATTCCTTAATAAATATACAATTATAAAAAAAAAAAAAAAAATATTTCTCCTACTACAGTAAGATGGACAACAAAGGGGTGTTTTTTAAAAGTCACAGACATACTACACAGTGGAATATACAACAATTAAACGGATGAAAGGGGTGTTTCTAATTTTTTTAAAATATTTCATGTCTCTTACACACACTCCAAAGAAGAATGTCCTCTACTACAACAGATAACATGGATAAAGGGGTGTTCCAAATTTTTATTTTTTTTAATCATGACGTTCACAGACACTACCCAGAATAATTTACTCTCCTACAGTATATTAATTGGATTGATTCAGAATGTGTCGTCTTAATACAATTCTTAACTTTTTTCTGTGGTGGCAACTAGAGATGAGCGAATTTGAAAGAAATTTGATTTGCGGGTTCGCCAATTTTTTCAGAAAAAATTCGGTATGACCCGAATATATTCGCAGTGAATGACATTAAAAAAACGGCTATCTCCTGACCCGCTAACAGTACCCGCTGATGATGTTTGGTGTAAGAAGGAGCACTTGGCATCAGATGTGTGGCATCAGGCAGGTGGCAGCATCAGAGTAGAAGCTGAGGCAGGAAGCCAAAAGAAACCGGTCTCTTTTGTCAACGTTAGGGTGAGGCAGCGTGGATGATCTGATCTGATGCATCAGGCGTTGGGGGAGGGAATCCTGGCTGATCCACGCCTCATTCATCTTGACAAAGGTTAGTCTCTCCACATTTTGGGTGAACAGGCGAGTTCTTCTTGGGCTCCAGTTTGGCTGCCCAGTAGTCCAGCAGATCTTCAATGTGGGGTGGCAGGGTGCTGTCCAAGTATTTCACCACCTGCTGTTTCAGGTCCTGCTCCAGGTCTAGCTGCTGCTGCTCGTAAGTACTTTCTTCACTATGTGGCTGAAGAAAGCTGCTCATCAGCGACTTTAGACTCAGGCTGCTGTTGATGGAGCTGGTACTGCTCCTGCCACGCCACCCCTTCCCAGCAGCCATGGCAGTGGAACATGAGCACAGAGGGCCCCCCCGGTCAGACCTGCGAGAGGATAGACGATGGCACAGATAGGCAGCGGCCATCTGGCTACATAAGATGTCTCTATAGTAGTTCAGTTTGTTGTCCCTCTCAGTGGGTGTAAAAAAGGCCCCCATTTTGGACCAGTAGCGAGGGTCCAACAAGGTGGAGAGCCAGAAGTCAACCCTCTGCCGAATTGTGATAATTCAGCCGTCGCTATGCAAGCAAGTGACCGTGCATCAGGCTATTTGTACAAGTGACTCGGAGGGACTCCCTGCTTCCATCTCCACTGCATACTGCCACGGTGTGTCTGGGTCCTCTGCCTCATCTTCCTCACCGCCCTGTAGCTCCTCTGGCTGGTCCTGCTCCTCCTGCTCCTTCTCTCCTGTCACCTGTGTAGAAAAATCACCCATTGCGCTACACATTGCTTGTGCTTCAATGTCCTCTTCCTCCAGTTCAGCCCCCACAGGGCTGATGTGGCCATGAGATGTAGGCACCACGTCTCCAGTCCCCTGACCAGCCAGATATACCAGCAACTGTTCTAGGACTTGAAGCAGTGGAATGACATTGTTTGTCCCATACTTCTGGCGACTGACAAATAACGTGGCATCCTCAAAGGGCCTGAGCAAACGGCAGGTGTCACGCATGAGCTGCTACTGGCTGACATCAAAGTTACACAGGGGAATACTCATGTCTGCTTGGATCATTAAGAAATCGTTTATGGCCTTTCTCTGTTCATATAGTCCAACATATGGAGGGTTGAATTCCAACGGTTGGAAACGTCGCATATTAGCCTATGTTGGTTGATGCCGTTCTGTTGCTCAAGGAGGGTGTGCTTTGCTGTGTACTCTAGACTGAAGTGCATGCAAAGTTTCCTGCCCATTTTTAGGATGTCTTGCAGATGGGTGGAAGACTTCAAAGAACCACTTGACAACCAGATTAAACATGTGTGCCGAGCAGGGAGCATGGCTCAGCCATCCTTGAGGCAGCGCCGACACAATGTTCTTCCAGTTCCTCCCCTGTGTGACTCTGTTCGCCCAGGGAAACGAGGTGCAGAAAAGCCTGACACCACCATGCTCTGCACATGTGAAGAGGCAGAGACGGACATTGTTACCGGACCAATGGCATTGCAACATTGAGGCGCACATTTGGCGCCTTCTAAGCAGCCAATCAAGGTCCAGGAAAGTAATTCCCCTCAGTGTAAGGCCACAGCAATGTGAGCTGTAAGCCTTACATTGATTGGCTGGCCGGAACACGTGATACCGTTTCATATAAGAGCTGAGGTCCGGTGCTCGGCTCATTCACCGTCAGTGAGAGCAGACAGGGACAAGATAGCGTTTTGCTCTAAACTTACAGATTTTACTCAAAAAACCTTATTAAAAGACCTAACAGTCCTTTTAAGGACTACAGTGTGTGTTTGAAAGCAGGGCAGCACTTTTTTTTTTTTTTAAGAAGGGGTTTTCTTCAGCATTATCAGGGACAGGCTTCATGAGGAAGGGACAGATAGTGCATGGCTTGAAAATCACTTTTTTAACTTCTAAAAGACAGAAAGATTTCAGATTAGTGACATCTACAATATGCAATCATAAAACAGAATGTTGGACAGACATTCTAAAAAGGGGCTTATTCACTACAGTATGCCTGGTACTGAGATATTATTTTTTTCTCTGGAAATTAACCTAACTTGTGCAAAATCTGGGTGTGCATTCAATCCGCAACAGTTATATTAATTACTCCAGCAGAAAGTGATTTATATTTTGGCCATAGGTAACTCGTTTTGGGCACATCTGTGTGTGTGTTTAGGCCACAACCGTATATACAGTATTCCCCAGAGAATATATTTTATTTGGGACAAATGTGTCCAATATAGAACTACATCCGAATAAAGATATTTCTGGGCTAGTGTAGTGACGAAAATCTGTATTTTTCTGTATACAGTAACTCACTGGAAGTCAATAGAGTGTGTATTGTCAAAATTACATTATCTCTGGAATAGTGTAGTACCAAAAATCTGTATTTTTCTGTATCCAGTACATTACTAGAAGCCAATACAGTGTGTATTGGAAAAATTATGTTATCTCTGGGCTAGTGTAGCACCCAAAATCTTCATTTTTCTGTATCCAGTACATTAAAAAAAAGTCAATAGAATGTGTATTGTCAAAATTACATTATCTCTGGCCTAGTGTAGTGCTGAAAATCTGCATTTTTTCTGTATCCAGTACATTTCAACAAGTCAATAGAGTGTGTATTGTGAAAATTACAGTATCTCTGGGCTAGTTTATTTCCCAAAATCTGTATTTGTCTGTATCCAGTACCTTCCTGGAAGCCAGTACAGTGTATATTGTCAAAATTACAATATCTCTGGCATAGTGTATTGCAGAAAATCTGTATTTCTATGTATTAAGTAGCTTACTGGAAGCAAATACAGTGTGAACTTTCAAAATGACATTATCTCTGGCCTAGTGTAGTGCCAAAATCTATATTTTTCTGTATTCAATACCTTCCTGGAAGCCAGTACAGTGTGTATTGTCAAAATTACATTATCTCTCTCCCAGTGTAGAGCCGAAAATCTGTATTTTTCTGTATCCATTACCTTACTGGAAGCTAAAATAGTGTGTATTGTCAAAATTTCATTATCTCTGGCCTAGTGTAGTGCCGGAAATCAGTTTTTTCTGTATCCAGTACAATATAACAAGTTAATAGAGTGTGTATTGTCAAAATGACATTATCTCTGGCCTAGTGTAGTGCCGAAAATCTGTATTTTTCTGTATCCAGTGCATTATAGCAAGTCAAAAGAGTGTGTATTGTCAAAGATACATTACCTTTGGACTAAGGTAGTGTCACGACGGGGAGTGGGGAAACCCCCCGCCGCGCACTATCCACGGCCGCTGGGCCAAAAAGGACTAAAGCAGGGACATAGGAACTGCCAAACTAGCACGTCCCTAACGCTGGCCCTGGTCTCCTAACAGTATGGGCCGACCCCGAAGGAAGGAGGGCCCATACGTCCGGAACCTAGAGCCCTGGACATCCCTGCTTCACCCTGGATCTAACAGGGCAGAGACCACCTGCTCACCCAGGGACACGGATGAGCAGGAGTCTCCCGAGACCCCTCTGTAGCCGGGACCCTGACAGTGTGAACCCCAGTACCGCAGGAGAGCATACAACCAAACACTCTTACCTGCCGCACCGCAGAAGATAAAGCGGATCCAAGAACTCCCGACCTCCCATGCGGACAACTGACGCATGCGGATGGATCCCAAAGTGGCAGCACACCATCAGGTAGGTACCACACCCCTCCGGGCTGGCAAGCCCCTTCCGGAGCGTCACACCGTGTCAACAAACACCAAACATACCCACACCATACTACAGCAACCAGGTGGGGAAGGGATACACAGACACTCACCAGGGAAGGAACAACATAGCAAACAATATAACAAATAAGGGTGGCTCACGCAGACATTAAGGTGGAAACATACAGCCAAATTCCAGCCATGCTCACACCATGACTGGACAAACAAGACTGACCTTCAGGCTCCACACACTGACACTTAAGGAGGCCTGAGGACACACCCACCATACAAAGCAGCCACACCTTAACCCCGTGCACACCAAACGGGGGAAGTGCACAAATATAAACACACGTTGCCAAAGGCAACCACATGCGTTGACAGCGAGCCGCCTAGCACCAAACTCAGGCTGCTCCACTGCCAACAACACAACGTAACAAACACACCTTAACCCGTGCACACCAAACGGGGAAAGTGCACACATTCAAACACACGTTGCCAAAGGCAACCGCATGCGTTGACAGCGAGCCGCCTAGCACCAAACTCAGGCTGCTCCACTGCCAACAACACAACGGGAAAACCAGACACGCATGCAGAAACAACCGAGTTGCCAGCGGCAACCGCACGTGAGGCCACTACGTAATAGCCCACCACGTGCGGCAACCAAAAACCTAGCCGCTGGAAACCACATGCGGGGCAACGAGTCACGACCATACACATGGTCGTGACAGGTAGTGCCAAAAATCAGCATTTTTCTGATACACAGTGTGTATTGTAAAAATTACATTATCTCTGGCCTAGTGTAGTGCCGAAAATGTGTATTTTTCTGTATCCATTACCTTACTGGAAGCCAAAACAGTGTGTATTGTCAAAATTTCATTATCTCTGGCCGGAAATAATTTTTTTCTGTATCTAGTACAATATAGCAAGTTAATAGATTGTGTATTGTCCATATTACGATATCTCTGGCCTAATGTAGTGCCGAAAAACTGTATTTTTATACTTCCAGTACCTTACTGGAAGCCAATACAGTATGTATTGTCAAAATTTCATTATCTCTGGCCTAGTGTAGTGCTGAAAATCTGTTTTTTCTGTATCCAGTACAATATAGCAAGTTAATAGAGTGTGGATTGTAAAAATTACATTATCTCTGGGCTAGTGAAGTGTCGAAAATCTGTATTTTTCTATATCCAGTGCATTATAGCAAGTCAATAAAGTGTGTATTGTCAAAGTTACAATATCTCTGGGCTAGTGTAGTGCCGAAAATCTGTATTTTTCTGTTTTTAGTATCCTACTGGAAACTAATACAGTATGTATTGTAAAAATGACATTATCTCTGGCCTAATGTAGTGCCGAAAAACTGTATTTTTATGTTTCCAGTACCTTACTGGAAGCCAAAACTGTGTGCATTGTCAAAATTTCATTATCTCTAGCCTAGTGTAGTGCCGGAAATCAGTTTTTTCTGTATCCAGTATAATATAGCAAGTTAATAGATTGTGTATTGTCCATATTACATTATCTCTGGCCTAATGTAGTGCCGAAAAACTGTATTTTTATGTTTCCAGTACCTTACTGGAAGCCAATACAGTATGTATTTTCAAAATTTCATTATCTCTGGCCTAATGTAGTGCCGAAAATCAGTTTTTTCTGTATCCAGTACAATATAGCAAGTTAATAGATTGTGTAGTGTAAAAATTACATTATCTCTGGGCTAGTGCAGTGTTGAAAAAAAAGGATTTTTCTTTATACAGAACCGTACTGGAAGCCAAAAGCGTGTATTGTTAAATTTACATTATCTTTGGCCTAGTGTAGTGCAGAAAATCTGTATTTTTCTGTATCCAGTACATTACAGCAAGTCAATAGAGTGTATTGTAAAAATTACATTATCTCTGGGCTAGTGTAGTGCTGAAAAATAGGATTTTTTTGTATCCAGTACCTTACTGGAAGTCAATAGTGTGTGTTGTCAAAATTACATTATCTCTGGCTTAATGTGGTGCCGAAAAACTGTATTTTTATGTTTCCAGTACCTTACTGGAAGCCAATAGAATGTGTGTTTTAAAAATTACATTTCTCTGACCAACTATAGTGCTGAAAATCTGTATTTTTCTGTATCCAATACATTATAGCAAGTCAATAGAGTGTGTATTATAAAAATTACATTATCTTTGGCCTAGTGTAGTGCCGGAAATCTGTAATTTTCTCTATGTATTACCTTACTGGAAGTCAATAGAACGTGTATTGTCAAAATTACATTAATTCTGGTCTAGTGTAGTGCAGGAAATCAGTATTTTTCTGTATCCAAAACCTTACTGGAAGCCAATACAGTGTGTCTTGTAAACATTTTATAATCTCTGGGCTAGTGTAGTTCCCAAAATCTGTATTTTTCTGTATCCAGTACCTTACTGGAAGCCAATACAGTGTGTCTTGTAAAAAATTTATAATCTGTGGGCTAGTGTAGTGCCCAAAATCAGTATTTTTCTGTATCTAGTACCTTACTGGAAGCCAATACAGTGTGTATTGTCAAAATTTCATTTTCTCTGACCTAGTGTAGTGCCGGAAATCTGTATTTTTCTGTATCCAGTACCTTACTGGAAGCCAATACAGTGTGTATTGTAAAAATTATATTATCTCTGGTCTAGTGTAGTGCCCAAATTCTGTACTTTTATGTATCCAGTACTGTCCTGCATCAGAATACTGTGTCTTTAGCGGACAGTAAAACAATCTGCGCCACATCCACAGACAAAACCATTAATATGAAGAAGGCAAGCAAAATGGGAGGGGGAAGTGGGCGTGATGCTGATGGTGCAAGCAGAGTCCGTGGCCCTGGATGTGATGCTGATTGTGCAAGCAGAGGTCGTGGCCCTGGGTGTGATGCTGAAGGTGCAAGCAGAGGCCGTGGCCCTGGGCGCAATTAAACTGTGCCTGCTGCCAGTGCACTAGAAAATACAAAAAAATCCTCCTTATACAGCTTCATGTCCAACTTAGCTGGGCGGCGCAGGACAACACTGTCCAAGTCGGACCAATTCGTACAGGTGTTCGGTTAGATTGCAGAAGATAATAGTCCAGTCCAGTCCGTTAAGCAGCAACCTCTCTTCCACTAATTCCAGTCTCTATTGCCAAGAGACTGGTCAACCGAATCCTCTCTCTGATCCTCCCACCATGTCGCGTCTGGCCAAACAAGTGATCCCACACTAGGATATTCACATGACCTCTTTTCATCGCCAGTACTTGGTTTGGCTCTCTCGCCAAGCACGCTTGAAGAGGTACCTGAGATATTGTGCCCTGATTCCCGAACTCTTGAGCCTTTACAGTCGATGGTGAAAGGCAATCATTCAAGGTGAAAAGCTGAGCGAGGACAGCAGTACAGAGGGGGAGGGAACTGCAGCACCGCAACAGTCTGGAAGAGGCAGTGGGGTTGCACCTGAGAGATGTTGGCCTACACCAAACAGTCCCGCAACCATTACACGGAGCCCTCCCATGCTTAAATCTACCTTGCCAAGGGGTAGGTGTTCCACATTATGGCGCTTTTTTGAGGAAAGCGCAGGCGACAAAAGAGTGGTAGTTTTCAACCTGTGTCGTACCAAAATGAGCCGGGGCGTGACCACTAGAAACCTCACCACCACCAGCATGATCCACAACATGGCATCCAAGCACCCTAATAAGTGGGCTGAACGCCTGGGTCCACACTCTGGGTCTGCGGGTCGCACTATTGCCTCCTCTTCCCCTGTGTTACGCACTGCTGGCCAATCCCCTGTCGAAGGTGCAGGTCCGGATACCCCTTGCCCTGCACCTGGACCTTCCCATGATCCATCAGCAACAACATCCACTTCCCTGTCCCAGCATAGCATCCAAATGTCGATAACACAGGCATTTGAACGCATGCGCAAATACCCGACAGGCCATAACACTAAATGTGCAACTTTCGAAATTACTGGCCCTTGAAATATTGCCATTAAGGATTGTGGACACTGAGGCCTTTACCAGCCTGATGTCGGCGGCCGTCCCTCAGTACGCAGTCCTCAGCTGCCACTATTTTTTACGGTGTGATGTGCCCGCCTTACACCAGCATATATCCCACAACATCACCCGTGCCCTGACCAACGCACTTACCGGGAAGGTCCACCTCACCACAGACGCATGGACTAGTGCTGGTGGCCAGGGACGCTACATTTTCCTGACCGCACACTGGGTGAATATTGTGGAGTTCGGGAGTGAGTCTTACCCTGGCATGGCACAGGTGCTACCCACGCCCAAGATTGCGGACCCTACGTCCATCAGTATGTCTGCCAGCAGCTATGTAACTTGGACCAATCCACCACTTCTACTCCTCCGCCGCCTCTTCCACTTCTACCTCCAACAGCAGTCAGCCATCAGTCGCTAGCTGGAAGAAGTGTAGCACTGCTGTGGGTAAGCGTCAACAGGCTGTGCTAAAGCTGATCTGCTTACGGGACAAACAGCACAACGCCGCAGAGCTGTGGCAGGGTATAAGGGACCAGACCAAGCTGTGGCTCTCGACACTCAACCTATAACCAGGTTGAGTGTCGGTTGTGTCTGTCAAGAGCCGTAACTTAATGGCGGCTTTGGAGCTCGGCAACCTGACACACAGTCCATGCCTAGCCCACGTCATAAACGTAGTGGTTCAGCGGTTTATCAAAACCTAACCCTATTTGCAGGAGCTACTAGTGAAGGGCGCCACTTGTGAGCCCATTTATGAAAGTCGTACACAGCTTTAGCAGTCAGTCAACACTGCAGCAGCGCTTGCTTCTTCCAGCTCACCAACTGTAGTGTGACGTGAGCACGCGCTGGAACTCTACGTTCTACATGTTAGCCAGGCTTTGTGAGTAGCAGAGGTGGAATACCAGCTGCAACATGGTCGTCGCCTTTTTAGTCAACTGCCACTATTCACAAGCGAGGAATGGGCATTAATGTAAAGGACGTCCTGCGAGGTTTTTAAAAGCTTTGATGAATCCACACAGATGGTTGGTGGCGGTAACGCTATTATCAGCACAACCATATCACTACTGTCTACTCTAACGATCGCTGCTCACATTTAAGAAGGATGATCTGAATGTGGCAGACGAGGAAATGGGGGAGAACATTACACAGGGTGATAGCCAGACCACCCACAGTTCGTCTACTCAGCTTGATTTGGGCCATGAAGAGGAGGCAGAGAAGGAGGAGGAGGAGCTGGAGACAGTTGCCTCTGCAACAGAGACTAGTACCCATGGAACTTTAATTCCATATGTTTAGCGTGGATGGGCAGAAGAGGAGGAGGATGACGGGATGGAGATTCATCCTGATGTTGACATCGACGTCTTGCCTGTTGGTACTCTGGTACACATGCTGACTTTCCTGCTACCCTCGTGTTAGACGGATTTTAGATAATACAGCTTACTGGGTGCTCACCCTTCTCGACCGCCGCTACAAAGAGAACTTCTCATCACTCATTTCTGTGGTGGAGACTATGAGTAAAACAGTGCAATACCAGAAGGTACTTGTTGAGAAATTGCTCCAAAATTTTCCATCTGATAAGGCGGCTGGCAGAGTCCATATATCCCTAAGCAACTGAGGAAGGGAGACAAGGGGAACAAATAGCAGTTCCAACAAAGGCAGGACCACACTCTCCAAGTCATGGGACACTTTCATGACACCCTGCCAGCAACCTCACCCTGAAGTGCGGCCTAGTGCTACAAGGAGGGAAAAGTTTTGGAAGATGGTGAAGAAATACATAGCAGACCTTGTCAGCGTCCTAAATCATCCTTCAGTGCCTTACAACTACTGGGTGTCCAAGCTGTACACGTGGCACGAACTTGCGCTCTGCGCCTTGGAGGGGCTGTCCTGCCCTGCTGCCAGCGTCTTGTCTGAGCGTGTATTTAGTGCTGCTGGTGGCATTTTAACAGATACGCGTATCCGCTTGTCCACTGACAATACTGACAGGTTGACTCAGATAAAAATGAACAGGGCCTGGATTGCCCCTTACTTCTCAACTCCACTACAGAAGAGCTGGGATGAACAGGCAATTTCAATGTACTGTTTATAATGTACTCCGTCTACTGTAGTGTCTTCCCATGCACCTTTTCCACCACAAAAAAGTGTATATGGTTGAATCTTGTTTTCTCCTCCTCATCATCAAGATTGTATATATTCCCTCCACTACAATTTTTAAAGAAGGTCAGCTTACCAGCAGACCCTCAACCATAATGTTTTTGAGGGTCAGCTCACCAGCAGGCACCTAAACCATAATGTTTTATATGGTCAGCTCACCAGCAGGCCCTCAACCATAATCTTTTACAGGGTCAGCTCACAGGCAGGCCCTCAACCATAATGTTTTATAGGGTCAGCTCACCAGCAGGCCCTCTACCATAATGTTTTATAGGGTCAGCTCACCAGCAGGCCCTCAACCATAATGTTTTGGGGGGTCAGCTCACCAGCAGGCACTCAACCATAATGTTTTAAAGGGTCAGCTCACCAGCAGCCCCTCGCCCCTAATGTTTTAGAGGGTCAGCTCAGGAGAAGGCCCTCAACCATAATGTTTTAGAGGGTCAGCTCACCAGCAGCCCCTCACCCCTAATGGTTTAGAGGGTCAGCTCAGCAGCAGGCCCTCTCCTGTAATGTTTTAGAGGGTCACCAGCAGGCCCTTGCTCCAAATGTTTTTGAGGGCCACCAGCAGGCCACTAATCATAAGTTTTTAAGGGTGTGTATGATGCCCTCCTTTGTGTGTAATAAAGGGTGTATTGTAGTGCAGGTTCCTTGCAATTTTTGGCAGCCCTTTCACTTAGTGCATAGGCTTTATAAGTGTAGGAGTCCCACTACCTAAACAATTGTACCACAATGTGAACCGGGCCCTCCTTTATGTGATATACAGGCTGTTTCAGAGTGCCTCTTGCTTCGAATTTTTGGCAGCACTTGCACTTCATATACAACTGAATATACAGGAAAGCATGTATCCTAAAAAAATTTCCTGAAAACTTTATTTTTTTTTGGGGCGTATTTTTGTCAGTCTGTAAAAGTGGCGTACAACTCAGACAACATGGTTACCAGCAGCGACCTGGGAGTCCAAGAGGCATCCATACGTTGTCACCATGCAGTTCCCGATCCATTTTGTTGGTGTTTCTGTCACTTTCAGACCTTTTCCAATGGACCAGGCACCCTCCCCTCTTCAGAGCCTGGTTGTCTCCCATTGGTGCTCGCTCATCACTATAAGTAAATCTGTTAAGCCTTAAAAATCCTCAAATCCTTAATTAGGTAATTGGGGTGAAATTGTGGCCTGGTAGTACAGATTTTGGTGCTTTCACTTTATTTTATAAGTAAGTAAATCCGTTAATCCTTGATTGTGTAATTGGCGTGAAATCGCGGTCTGATACTACAGATGTTAAGGTGTTCATGTTCTTTTATACATAAATCAATCTGTGAATTCTTAATTATGTAACTAGGCTGAAATTTTGGATGAAACTACAGATTTTAGGGTGTTCACGCTCTTTTGTACATAAGTAAATTTGTTAAACCTTATTTGTGTGATTGGGGTAAAATTGCGGCCTGATACTACAGATTTTGAGGTGCTCGCATTCTTTAAATAATAATAATAATTAAATTATTTAATACGCTGTAGAAACTTGAAAAGAGGAATGAAGTCCAGCTTCTAAAATGAAGAGCCTTATTTCATGCTGTAAAAACTTTCCAAGGCAGGTACACGGTCTACGTGTATCGGACCACACAATCCCGGTCCTTACTCATGACAATAGTACCACTCCCCCACCTTATGTATCCCCGTCACACCTATCCATAAGGATTTTGGTGTCACGTGATCCTCATTGCGGGGAAATTAATAAAACCTGGATATAACCTCCCATAGAATATAACACATTGCATACAGAAAAAAAGAGAAAAAAGAAAAAAAATATAAATATACATGTAAACATATATTCCACCAAAACACAATAACATTTCTTTTATTTGCACAAACAGCAAGAACATCAATCCAAATAGGTTTAGCCATAGTGCAATCACAGAACATGCTAGGACTTATCATATGGCCCAAAGTCGGAGCTTTGCGAGCTGCACATCGGATCCCTGCAGCCACTCTTCCACTCCACTCTTTGTCAAAATGTAAAACTGGCAAATGGCGTTTCACTATCCTACAGATCTCCTGATATTCCTCACTATATTTAGTGGTAAATGTGAACTGCTTATTATTAGACTTAGGTACTGCTCCCTTCTTTTTCTTTATTTGTTTTTTTTTATTGGGGAAAACTAATGCCTCCCTATCTGTGGAAAGCGCCCAATACTTTCACCTGCAAACTATAGGTGCGGCCACGCCAAATGTATAGTATATGCTGTAATCATATGTCGGTGAGTTCAACCTTAAAATCTACAGCTAATGGCAGAAGTCATGACTAGGGTTAAGCGAACCCGAACTGTAAAGTTCGGGTTCATACTGAACTTTAGGGTTTTTGGTACCTGGACCCGAACCCGGCGATTTCTTGGTGCTTTTTGAAAGGCTGCAGGGCAGCCAATGAACAAGCGTTTCCCTAGTGTGCCCTTAGAAGCCATGATAGCCATGCCTACTAATAGCATGGCATTGATTGGCCAAGTGCAGCATGTGACCCAGCCTCTATATAGGCTGGAGTCACGTAGCGCCGCACGTCACTCTGCTCTTCTCACTGTAGGGAAAGGATGCTGCTGCTGCTGTGAGGGAGAGATTAGGAAAGAATTCTGGTGTACTTGGTGGTGTTCAATCTTCAAACTACAGCGATTATTAAGGGTGCTATGCTACATTTTTGTACCCAGCCCTGAGCCCAGTGACACTGAAAAAAAACTTTTAATCCATCTGCTAGTTCGGTGGGCATCTGCAGCCATTTTTGCAAGTGCAGTGCACTTGCAACTGCATGTGAACTGCATGTGTGTCAGGGACATTAGTTTAATTCTGTTCTAATAGCTCAATAGAGGACAAATTCCCTTTTTTGGCGGTCGAGTACCCCTGCGCCCTGCAGTGCATACCTGGCAGTGAAAATGATTCAATTTCTTTAGTGTGTCACATATTTTTGTGACACAAACACCCAAAGAGATTTTTTATCTGTCTGCCACAGGCACTGCATATCTGACAGTCCAATAAAACCGCTAAATACTGCAGTTATCTTGCTGCTATAAAAAAAAAAACTTACATCCTACGCTGCATTTCTGATATTTCAATAAAACGGTAACATACTGCATTTGCATAGTTGTTTGCAAAAGACACTGTTCTTGTACTAGATAGAACATTAGGATCCTATGCTGCATTTCTGATAAATACAACTATGACATTGTTGGTGAAAAAAACACTTAATTTTGGGCACAAAGTACATTTGCGCCCTGCACTATACAAGTGATAGTGAAAGAAAATCTTTTAAATCCCTCTGTTTCATTTGTGGGTGAAAAAATCATATATATTTTTTTTCAAAAACTCCCTTTTCTGCCTGCACTGCAACTCTGAAAAATAAACATTAAATCCATCTGTTTCACTGTGGGTGAAAAAAATTATCTTTTTTCCCCCTATAAAGTACGTTTGACGTCTGCACTGCAAATCTGATAGTGAAATAAAATCAGTAAATACAACTGGGACACTGGGGTTGAAAAAAACAATTTTTTTTTTTGCCATAAAGTACCTCTGCACTGCATACCTGACTTGAAAATATATTCAGTAAATTAGGTGTCATTCAGATTGTTGGAGGATCTATACCCCTTCTTTCTTTCAAAGTAGCCCTGCACTGCATACGTGACTTGGAAATATATTTAGTAAATGAGGTGGCCTTAAGATTGTTGTGTGATCTGTACCCCTTCTTTCTTTCAAAGTAGCCATGCACTGCATAACTGACTTGGAAATTTATTCAGTAAATTTGCTGGCGTTGAGATGGCTGGGGGATCTGTACCCCTTCTATCTTTCAAACTACCCCTGCACTGCATACCTGACTTGGAAATATATTCAGTAAATTAGGTGGCCTTCAGATTGTTAAGTGATCTGTACCCCTTCTTTCTTTCAAAGTAGCCATGCACTGCATAACAGACAGGGAACTTAATTCATTGTTCAGGATGAATTTTTCTTCAAATTGCCCCATAAAAATATTTGCGAAGGCCGGCGCTACTTGTGTGCCCATCGCGGTCCCTCTACATTAAATGATAAATGGTGTTATTGTAAATTAAGTAATTATTCTCAAGAATGAATTTTAAACATTCTAGCAGAAACTCGATCTGCAATGGTTCTGAAGTGGGGTCGCCCTCCAGAGCTGCTCGCACACACTCGATGCCTAGGTCGTGATGGATATTCGAGTATTACAATTGGCGGTTATATTGTTGTCTGACATAAAGCCTTTTTTTTGGCTGTGAAGCCAAAGGTAGTCGCCAACAATGTGATTTTTTCTTTTTTTTTTTTTATAAATTGGGGCAGACCACAAAACATTTGGAAATTACGATATCTAGGAATTCAATTTCTGACTTATTAAAATTTGGGGTAAAGTAAATGCCCCAGTCGGTTGTGTTCAAAATCTCACAGAATTCTATTGCCGTTTTTTTGTCTCCGTCAAGGATCAGGAACAAATCGTCAATGTATCTCTTGTAGTATTTTATATATTTTTGAAAATTAGGATTGTTCAGGATGAATTTTTCTTTAAATTGCCCCATAAAAATATTTGCAAAGGCCGGCGCTACTCGTGTGCCCATCGCGGGTCCCTCTACATTGATGATAAATTGTGTTATTGTAAATGAAGTAATTATTCTCAAGAATGAATTTTAAACTTTCTAGCAGAAACTCGATCTGTAATGGTTCTCAAGTGTGGTCGCCCTCCAGAGCTGCTCGCACACACTCGATGCCTAGGTCGTGACGGATATTCGAGTATTACAATTGGTGGTTATATTGTTGTCTGACATAAAGCTTTTTTTGGCTGTGAAGCCAAAGGTAGTCACCAACAATGTGATTTTTTTCTTTTTTTTTAAATAAATTGGGGTAGACCACAAAACATTTGGAAATATAAAAAAGAAAACAAATAAGTCCTGTGGGACCCATGCCTGGTTCTTTTTAATGAACGTGAGATTGTCCACGTTGGCTGTGGACAGGCGGCTGCGCTTGTCTGTGATAATGCCCCCAGCCGTGCTAAATACACGTTCAGACTATACACTGGCTGCAGGGCAGGCCAGCACCCCAATGTATCTCTTGTAGTATTTTATATACACTCACCTAAAGAATTATTAGGAACACCTGTTCAATTTCTCATTAGTGCAATTATCTAGTCAACGAATCACATGGCAGTTGCTTTAATGAGTTTATTTAGGGGTGTGGTCCTGGTCAAGACAATCTCCTGAACTCCAAACTGAATGTCAGAATGGGAAAGAAAGGTGATTTAAGCAATTTTAAGCGTGGCATGGTTGTTGGTGCCAGACGGGCCGGTCTGAGTATTTCACAATCTGCTCAGTTATTGGGATTTTCAAGCGCAACCATTTCTAGGGTTTACAAAGAATGGTGTGAAAAGGGAAAAACATCCAGTATGCGGCAGTCCTGTGGGTAAAAAAGGCCTTGTGGATGCTAGAGGTCAGAGGAGAATGGGCCGACTTATTCAAGCTGATAGAAGAGCAACGTTGACTGAAAAAACCACTCCTTACAACCGAGGTATGCAGCAAAGCATTTGTGAAGCCACAACACGCACAACCTTGAGGCGGATGGGCTACAACAGCAGAAGACCCCACCGGGTACCACTCATCTCCACTACAAATAGGAAAAAGAGGCTAAAATTTGCACGAGCTCACAAAAATTGGACTGTTGATGACTGGAAAAATGTTGCCTGGTTTGATGAGTCTCGATTTCTGTAGAGACATTCAAATGGTAGAGTCCGAGATTGGCGTAAACAGAATAAGAACATGTATCCATCATGCCTTGTTACCACTGTGCAGGGTGGTGGTGGTGGTGTAATGGTGTGGGGGATGTTTTATGGGCACACTTTAGGCCCCATAGTGCCAATTGGGCATCGTTTAAATGCCACGGGCTACCTGAGCATTGTTTCTGACCATGTCCATCCCTTCATGACCACCATGTACCCATCCTCTGATGGCTACTTCCAGCAGGATAATGCACCATGTCACAAAGCTCGAATCATTTCAACTTGGTTTCTTGAACATGACAATGAGTTCACTGTACTAAAATGGCCGCCACAGTAACCAGATCTCAACCCAATAGAGCATCTTTGGGATGTGGTGGAACGGGAGTTTTGTGCCCTGGATGTGCATCCCTCAAATCTAAATCAACTGCAAGATGCTATCCTATCAATATGGGCCAACATTTCTAAAGAATGCTATCAGCACCTTGTTGAATTAATGCCACATAGAATTAAGGCAGTACTGAACGCAAAAGGGGGTCCAACACCGGATTAGTATGGTGTTCCTAATAATTCTTTAGGTGAGTGTATTTTTGAAAATTAGGATTGTTCAGGATGAATTTTTCTTCAAATTGCCCCATAAAAATATTTGCGAAGGCCGGCGCTACTCGTGTGCCCCTCGCGGTCCCTCTACATTGATCATAAATGGTGTTATTGTAAATGAAGTAATTATTCTCAAGAATTAATTTAAACTCGATCTGTAATGGTTCTGAAGTGGGGTCGCCCTCCAGAGCTGCTCGCACACACTCGATGCCTAGGTCGTGACAGATATTCGAGTAGAGAGACGTCACGTCCATTGTCAACAGGGCGTATGTCTCTTTCCACTCGAAGTTGTTAAGTTCACAAATTAATTGGCTTGAGTCGTGTAGGTAACTCGGGAGGTTCTTGACATATGGTTGTAAGTGTATGTCCATGAACTGTGACAGATTACTAGTGGCGCATTTCGTGTTAGACACGATCGGTCTACCTGGTGGGTTGGTGGTATTCTTATGGACTTTTGGCAGATGATAAAAGTACGGAGTGCAAGGGGTTTTGGGAAGTAGAAAATTGCGTTCCTTTTTGTTAATAAGCTGTTTTTCGTATGCTGTTTTCACAAGATCATTTAGTTTCTTTGTAAGTTCGGGGAATGGGTCGGATATGATCAGTTCATAATAGGCCCTATCACTTAAAATCTTTTGTGCTTCTTTCTCATAATCTTCGTAATCTTGTATAACTACGCCTCCGCCTTTATTGGCAGGACGTATGATTATTTTATTTTTTAGGGTCTCCAGGGCCTCTCGTTCCTGCTTCGTGAGATTCCCCTTCTGTGAGGGGGTCCCTCTTCTTTCAGTAATGTTCCACCAACCCACCAGGTAGACCGATCGTGTCTAACACGAAATGCGCCACTAGTAATCTGTCAAAGTTCATGGACATACACTTACAACCATATGTGAAGAACCTCCCGAGTTACCTACACGACTCAAGCCAATTAATTTGTGAACTTAACAACTTCGAGTGGAAAGAGACATACGCCCTGTTGACAATGGACGTGACGTCTCTCTACTCGAATATCTGTCACGACCTAGGCATCGAGTGTGTGCGAGCAGCTCTGGAGGGCGACCCCACTTCCGAACCATTACAGATCGAGTTTCTGCTAGAAAGTTTAAAATTAATTCTTGAGAATAATTACTTCATTTACAATAACACCATTTATGATCAATGTAGAGGGACCGCGAGGGGCACACGAGTAGCGCCGGCCTTCGCAAATATTTTTATGGGGCAATTTGAAGAAAAATTCATCCTGAACAATCCTAATTTTCAAAAATACACTCACCTAAAGAATTATTAGGAACACCATACTAATCCGGTGTTGGACCCCCTTTTGCCTTCAGTACTGCCTTAATTCTATGTGGCATTAATTCAACAAGGTGCTGATAGCATTCTCTAGAAATGTTGGCCCATATTGATAGGATAGCATCTTGCAGTTGATGTAGATTTGAGGGATGCACATCCAGGGCACAAAACTCCCGTTCTACCACATCCCAAAGATGCTCTATTGGGTTGAGATCTGGTTACTGTGGCGGCCATTTTAGTACAGTGAACTCATTGTCATGTTCAAGAAACCAAGTTGAAATGATTCGAGCTCTGTGACATGGTGCATTATCCTGCCGGAAGTAGCCATCAGAGGATGGGTACATGGTGGTCATGAAGGGATGGACATGGTCAGAAACAATGCTCAGGTAGCCCGTGGCATTTAAACGATGCCCAATTGGCACTATGGGGCCTAAAGTGTGCCCATAAAACATCCCCCACACCATTACACCACCACCACCACCCTGCACAGTGGTAACAAGGCATGATGGATACATGTTCTCATTCTGTTTACGCCAATCTCGGACTCTACCATTTGAATGTCTCTACAGAAATCGAGACTCATCAAACCAGGCAACATTTTTCCAGTCTTCAACAGTCCAATTTTGGTGAGCTCGTGCAAATTTTAGCCTCTTTTTCCTTTTTGTAGTGGAGATGAGTGGTACCCGGTGGGGTCTTCTGCTGTTGTAGCCCATCCGCCTCAAGGTTGTGCGTGTTGTGGCTTCACAAATGCTTTGCTGCATACCTCGGTTGTAACGAGTGTTTTTTTCAGTCAACGTTGCTCTTCTATCAGCTTGAATCAGTCGTCCCATTCTCCTCTGACCTCTAGCATCCACAAGGCATTTTCACCCACAGGACTGCCGCATACTGGATGTTTTTCCCTTTTCACACCATTCTTTGTAAACCCTAGAAATGGTTGTGCGTGAAAATCCCAATAACTGAGCAGATTGTGAAATACTCAGACCGGCCCGTCTGGCACCAACAACCATGCCACGCTTAAAATTGCTTAAATCACCTTTCTTTCCCATTCTGACATTCAGTTTGGAGTTCAGGAGATTGTCTTGACCAGGACCACACCCCTAAATAAATACATTGAAGCAACTGCCATGTGATTCGTTGACTAGATAATTGCATTTATGAGAAATTGAACAGGTGTTCCTAATAATTCTTTATGTGAGTGTATATAAAATACTACAAGAGATACATTGACGATTTGTTCCTGATCTGGGACGGAGACGAAAAAACGGCAATAGAATTCTGTGAGATTTTGAACACAACCGACTGGGGCATTTCCTTTACCCCAAATTCTAATAAGTCAGAAATTGAATTCCTAGATATCGTCATTTCCAACCAAAATAACCAGCTCATTACAAAAACCTATTTTAAACCCGTAGATTCAAATAGCTACATTCTCTATTCAAGTTTCCATTACAAGAGGTGGCTGAATAATATACCGTATAGCTAGTGTAGAAGGATCAGGCGCAATTGTACCAAAATTGAGGATTTCAAAACACAAGTTAAAATCTTGGAGAATTGATTCGAAGAAAAGGGCTACCCGAAAAAACTAGTAAAAAATGCCATACAGCGAAGTAAACTGCAACCACAAGAGGCATGCCTAACCGCGACTACCTCCTCTTAAGAAACACCGGAGAGTGCGGTTCATTACTCAATATAGTAGGTCCAACACTCAGATACAAAAAAGCCTTGAGAAACACTGTCACATCCTACTACAGGATCCCCACCTGGCTAAGTTTCTTACCCGCACCCCAAGGATTACATACCGGCGGGCACCAAACATCAGAAATATACTAGCCCCAAGCAGACCGAAACAGCATACAAAGGGAACAACAAATATTACACAACTAAGCCACCAAAAAGAAAATGGGAGCTATAGATGCGGGGTATGAAGGTGCCTTTGCTGCAAAATGATTGCGCACAAACAGACCACCTTTCTCTCACAGCATAACGGGGCGACTTTTCCAATTAAATACCATCTCACATGCCGATCGTCCTTTGTCATTTATCTTATTGAATGTGCCTGCAGCCTAATATGTAGGCCGGACCACACAAGCTTTACACTGTCGCGCCAACCAACACAGGTACAACATTCGCAGGCTATTTCTCAAGCATAGTGTCTCCAGGCAGAAAAAGAAGAGCATAGAATAATGATTACCCCCATCGATTTCATACCGGAAAATCCATTTAATCGTTTTGAGAACCTTCAAAAAAGAGAGGTGTATTGGATACACCAGCTGGATACACTGAGCCCACGTGGACTGAACGAAATTAGCGAGACTATCCTATAAAAAAGGATTAAATACCGGAACACTTATCCTATCCATTATCCCTACCCTGTGTCGCCATAATATGTCACACCAAGACCCAAGTTAGTAGGCAGGGACATGGCACCAGTATTAAAGTTGGCCACTTTTGCAAATGAACAGGAATTACCCTATATTGGGTCTACATATGCGTAGCCTATAGGCACATATAGGGTTTCAGATAGGCTATTGTCTTGCTTTTTCCGATCATTTTTTTATCGGTTAAATTAACGAAAAATCTTTTATGATCCCCTCACCCATCTATTTATTTTTTATGTAGAAAAGTTTTACGTTAAAAATTCTTATATGGACCATACTTCATATTTTATACCATAATTTTGGAATTTTTAAATTTTATATTGCATCATAGCATCTGACGGCCATCATATGGTCCATTTATTGATATATTTACTGATTTATGTATTTATTTGTTCTTATAGCCTTTTTCATATTACCTGAAAAAACAGGGAGAAGGAGTTTATGCGTATACAGGTGCATACTTGTATGGTCACAGATGTGCATGTATATGTATTGCATTATTTTGATATACACACTAGGTTTGGAAGCCTATTAGTAGACAAGGATGCCATCATATGTGTACATATATATATATATACACATATATGTTTATCACCATTTTCATGTTTCTTTTTGTGGTATTTTTTGTGCTATATTTTTTGGTGGTATTATTATTTTTTTTTGTCGTATATTTTTTTTTGGTATATTTTTGTGGTACCTGTTTTGTGGTATTTATTTATTTATTTATATACCATCCTGGCGCATATATCCAGAACCACACATAGCCAATATGGTTTAGGTACTATGGCTCCAGCCACCATACATTAGGTCCCCAGGGCTATATCTCACTAATCTATTCCGCATTAGTCGCTCTAAAATATTTCCCTCTAGACAGCGATTAGCAGTGCCGTAATATATATAAATACAGATACATCAGTATGCATAAGTTTTCCAGAGGCACTGAATGAATGAAAAGCGTTACAATGCCTCCGCTATGAATAGACTCCCCTATAGAGGTGACACACCCCTGTGCCCTCCAATCAGCAGTGAGAGGCGTGGCCCCGGCTGTCAGCAGCACGGCCCTACTCGCTTAATGAAGGGAGAAGCGCGATGCTGTGGGCTTGTAAAGCCGATAGCATTGCGCACTAAGAAAAGATACTAGCAGCACTTCAGATGTTGTGCCAAGTACGGGCACACGTTTTCTGAGCCCCTAGCAAATAAAATCAGCACCACAGTTATCTTTGAAGCCACTGGATATATGTACCTTGGTGAATATGCTGTATAGTAGATAATGGCACCATGCACCCCATTATGCTAAACACGCACAACCACACTTTTTTTTTTTTCTCTTTTTTTTCTCTATTTTTTCTCTTTTTTCTTTATAATACCTCTTGCTAAGATGTTCCATATCAGCTGGTGGTGCTGGTTGTTGTGGTGTGGTGACAAAGCTTTTAAACATTTTGGCCATGCTAACCCTGCCTTCTGAGGTGTGGGCGGTGACCCAGTTGCGTTGGCGACCTCTTCCTCCGCTTCCTCTGCTTTAGCCTTGTGCTTCCACTGAGCCCCCAGTGTCAGGTGTGAATCTCATCAGCAGCTTGTCTACCAGCATTGGCTTCTTCCGATCACGGTTCAGTAATGGAATTTAAGGACGGCATGTTGTCCTTGTAATGGGGATCCAGCAGTGTGGCGACCCAGTAGTCTGCACAAGTTAGAATGTGGGCAACTCGGCAGTCGTTGCGCAGGCACTGCAGCATGTAGTCGCTCATGTTTGCCAGGCTGCCCAGAGTCAACGACAAGCTGTCCTCTGTGGGAGGTGTATCATCTGTGTCCTCCGTATCCCCCCAGCCAGGCTCAAGTGATGGCCGTGAGCTGCTTTAGGTGCCACCCTGCTTTGAACATGGTCTCTTCTCCTCCTCCTCCTCCAGAACTGTACCCTGGCTGGAAAATTGTGTACCTGGCCTATGTTGGTGCAGGAACCCACCCTCCGAGCCACTTGTATATGACTGGCCTTATAAGTTAAGGGTAAGGCATGTATATAGTTTTGTTTGTTTATTTAGTTTATCTGCCTTATATTTATTTCAATATGTTTATAAGTAAATTTGCAAATAGTGTGTGAATGGGCATTAATGAATAATGAGTGGTTTGAGTGAAGGGGGGGGGGGGTATAGGGTGTGAGGCTGGTCAGGTTAATTTTCTCTTTTTGAAATGTTTATTGTATAGTTTTTGTTACGATTTATAATAAAAAGTCCTGATAACCGTGGAAATGTTTCCCAACAATGTAACCGACAAAATTATTTTTCTGTCACATATGCAGCTCAGGGTGTAGGGGTCCTTGAGCACCAATAAAAGTGAATTTGTCCCACCTGAATCTAAGAGCTGGAGTAACTGAATTGATTTTCACTGTCAGGTGTTCAGGATTTTCTGCACCACCAAATTTAGCACATGTGCCAGGCAAGGGATGTGCGTCAAACCGGCTAGGCCCAGAGCTGCTACAAGATTTCGCCCAATCTCGCACACCACCAGGCCGGGCTTGAGGCCCACCGGCAGCAACCACTCATTGGTCTATTGTTCCATGCCCGTCCACAGCTCCTGCGCAGTGTGGGGTTTGTCCCCTAAATAGATACGTTTCAGAACAGCCTGCTGTAGTTTCCCCCTGGCTGTGCTGATGTTGGTGGTGAAGGTGTTATGCTAAGTGAATGAGTAGGTGGTAGAGGAGGAGGAGGAGGAGCCAACGGGAGGGAAAGAGAAATGCCCTGTGATCCTCGGGGGCAGAAGGACATGCGCCAAACTGCTATCCTCCTCTGGCCCAGCCGCCACTACATTTACCCAGTGTGCTGTTAGGGAGATATAACTTCTCTGCCCATGCTTACCGGTTCACGTATTGGTGGTTATGTGGACCTTGCCATAGATCGCGTTACACAGTGCACACCTGATTTTGTCCGCCACATGGTTGTGCAGGGAATGGATGGTTCGTCTGGAAAAGTAGTGGCGGCTGGGAACCACGTACTGTGGGACAGCCGCCGCCATAAGTTTTTTAAAAGTCTCCATCCATCTCCACCAGACAGAATGACAGCATTTCAAACGACCAGGAATTTTTAAATCCTGGCATTCAGGGCCAGGGATCACGGGTGGGTAGGGGGGTACTTCCTCTTTCTATTTCTCTTTCTCTCCAGTGTTTTGGAGATGGACAGCTGAACGCTTCCATGGGATAGTGTGGAGATGCTTGGTGATGGTGAAAGATGTGGTGGCGTTGCTGCCACATCCTGTTTGAGGGGTGGCAGGTGCCACTGTCACTCACTTGTGCTCAGGTTTAGAATGTTTATTTTAAATGTTTATGTATTTTTTAAGTTATTTCCCTATCCAGATTTGTCTGCAGGGCACTTATCCTACTCTTACCCCCATTTTGCTTCATTTTACAGGCCTCTAGCCCTTTCCAGGGCTTTTTTAGAGCTATTTTAGTGCATTATTTCTCAGCCTGTAAGGACATGTTAAACACGTGTTTTATTTTAGCACGTCCTTACAGGCTGAGAAATAATATACTACATTGGACGCGTAACATAGTATCCGATTCTGTGTAATTTGAGCTATTTTAGTGCCCCAAAGTTTGGGTCCCCATTGACCTTAATTTGGTTCGGGTTCAGAGTGATGTTCGGGTCAAGTTCGGGTCTCAAACTTTGCGGCGAAGTTTGGCTGAACCCGAACTTCCAGGTGTTCGCTCAACTCTAATTATGACATTAAGTCATATTTGAATTGCAATATTGAATTTGCTATATATTTGATCACTTGCTAAATCTGCCAGCTGCAATATGTAGGTTACACAACTAATTCAATAAAAACTAGAGTGTGAAAGCACATATCTGATGTGCCTCACTACAAAATCCTCAATGTGTCTGCGGCCAGTTTACATTTTGCTGCGGTTCACGATGGAGGCACTGCATCACTTGCGGTTCAGGGAGTGGAGAGAGTAACTCCACCTGTTAGGGGGGGTGACAGCAGGAGAAAGCTTCTCGGTCGAGAAGCTTTCTGGATGTTTGAAATAGGAACTTGTTTCCCCACCGGTCTCAACAAAAAATAAGATCTAATCCTACCATACCATTGATGTTCTTGCTGTTTGTGCAAATACAAGAAATTTTATTGTGTTTTGGTGGAATATATGTTTACATGTATATTTATATTTTTTCTTTTTTTCTGTTTGTAATGTGTTATATTCTATTCTAAGCGAGGTTATATCCAGGTTTTATTAATTTTCCCGCAATGAGGATCACGTGACATCAAAATCCTTATGAATAGGTGTGACGGGGATACATAAGGAGTAGGGGGGAGTGGTACTATTGTCATGAGTAAGGACCGGAATTTTGTGGTCCGAAACGCGTAGACCGTGTACCTGCCTTGGAAAGTATTTATTGCATAAAATAAAGCTCTTCATTTTAAAAGCTGGACTTCATTCCTCTTTTTAATTTTGTAAATGTGCAACAGATTTTATGGTCTTCACGTTCTTTTATACATAAGTAAATCTGTTAAACCTTGAAATTGTGGCCCAATATTACAGATGTTGAGGTCTTCACATTCTTTTATACATGAGTAAATTCGTTAATCCTTAATTATGTAATTGGGATGAAATTGCGGTCTGAAGTGTGAGGAAAATCGGCTTTGGTGCGAATTGAATTTTTCCTGAAATTCTGATCGAATTCCGCTTCGTTAGCTTTGATTCGCTCATCTCTAGTGGTTATTAATGGTACACACTCAGATTGGGTCACTGTCACTAGTGGAGTACCTCAGGGGCCAGTACTGGAGGGGTCACTGTCACTAGTGGAGTACCTCAGGGGTCAGTACTGGAGGGGTCACTGTCACTAGTGGGGTACCTCAGGGGTCAGTATTGGGCCCTATTCTCTTCAATATATTTATTAATGATCTTGTAGAATGCTTGCACAGTAAAATATAAATTTTTTCAGATAACACTAAACTGTGCAAAGTAATTAACACTGAAGAGGACAGTTTTCTGCTACAGAGGGATCTGGATAGATTGGAGGCTTGGGCAGAGAAGTGGCAGATGAGGTTTAACATTAACAAATATAAAGTTATACACATGGGAAGGAATAATGCAAGTCACCCGTACATACTAAATGGTAAAACACTGGGTGACATGGAAAAGGACAAGCGCAAGTTCCAGGGCCAACGACACAGCTGCAAGAGGCCAGAGGCAATGAGCACTTCCATCAATACAGATGTAAGCGCTCATTGCTGGAGCACAGAGAGCTTGGTCCTGTCACTCACGACTTACCTCCCAACTCCCCTTGCTCCTCCCCTCCTTCAGGCCGGCGGCGCACAGAATGGTGTAGCAGGAAGACTTCTCCCCGCTCCACCATTCAGCCTGCAGGCACAGCCTGTTTGGGTGGAGCCTGCATCCTGATAATCTGCATAAGCTCTGCCTACACAGTGCTACAGAGGGATCTGTGCCTGCAGGGAAGTAAGGACTGTGAGCTTCAGGAATGGGACATGGTGAGTAGTTAGTGTTTTTTTTATTTTTAATACAGAGGAGGCAAGGAGGACTTTATTACTATGGAGGGGGCACAGAGGTCTTTATTACTATGGAGGGGCACAGAGGGCATTACTAATGTGAAGGGGGCACAATGGGCATTTCTACTATGGAGAGGGCACAGAGCCAGAGGGCATTACTACAATGAAAGAGGCACAGTGGGTATATTACTATGAATGGGGCACAATGGGGATTATTACTATGAATTGGGCACAATGAGGATTATTACTATGAAGGGGGCACAATAGGGATTATTACTGTGAAGGGAGCACAATGGGGATTATTACTATGAAGGAGGCCTAATGGGGATTATTACTGTGAAGGGAGCACAATAGGGATTATTACTATGAAGGGGGCACAATGGGGATTATTACTGTGAAGGGAGCACAATGGGGATTATTACTATGAAAGGGGCACAGAGAGGGCATAACTACTGTGAGAGGGCACAATGTGAACATAACTACTGTGAGGGACACACATCTGTACAAAACTACTATAAAGGTTGTACAATGAGGCAATTCTACTGTGGGGGGGGGGTACAATTTTTTTAAAGTATTGGGGGGATGCCGGGAAAGGACCCTCCCCGGGTGACAAACACCGTAGGCACGCCTCTGAAGCAGGGAACTATTTGCTCCCCGCTCCACCATTGAGCCGCCAGTGCTCCACAGTATAGTTGAGCGGACACCTGGAAGTTCGGGTTCGACGGGTTCGGCCGAACTTCACAGAAAAATTCGGGTTCGGGACCCGAACTTTACTGCAAACCCGAACCCCATTGAAGTCAATGGGGACCCGAACTTTTGGCCACTAAAATGGCTAAGGGCTAGAGGGCTGGAAAAGGCAGCAAAATGTGATTAAGAGCATGGCACATGCTCTTCAAACAATTGAGGATATGGAAATAATTTAAAAAAATAAAAATAAATAGAAATTATTGTAGGTGTTGTAGGTGGAAGCGGCGATGGAGGAGGAGGTAGCCAACAATGTGTTGTTTTATTTTTAAATTGGGGTAGCCCCCAAAATATTGGGACAAATTAAAAAAAGAAAGCAAAGAATAAGTGCACTTGAGTACAAGAATGTATGGTTTATGCATCTTTCACATGGGCATCACGTTTGACGCCCGGATAAGAGACGGGTGCATTGCGGGAAAATGCGCGATTTTTCAATGCGAGTGCAAAGCGATTTAATGCGTTTTGCACGCGCGTGTGCGAAAAATCGGCATGTTTGGTACCCAGACCCGAAGCCAGACTTCATTACTGAAGTCCGGTTTCGGGTTGAGTATTCTGTAGATTTTATTATTTTCCCTTATAACATAGTTATAAAGGAAAATAATAGCATTCTCACTACAGAATGCTTAGTAAAATGTGGATGGAGGGGTTAAAAATAAAAAAATTAACTCACCATATCCACTTGATCGCGTAGTTGCGATCTCTTCTTCATTCATTAGCTGTCGGTTAAGGACCTGTGATGACATCACTGAGCTCATCACATGGTCCAATCACATGGTCCATCACCATGGTGATGGACCATGTGATTAGACCATGTGATGTGACGTCACCACAGGTCCTTTAGACGGCAGCTAATGCTTGAAAAAGAGTGAAGAGATCGGCAACTACGCGATTAAGTTGATAAGGTGAGATTTTTTTTTTTTTTTTAACCCCTTAATCCACATTTTACTAAGCATTCTGTAGTGAGAATGCTATTATTTTCCCTTATAACCATGGTGACAAACATGTGACCCCTTAATTGTACAAATTGTAATGTAGGGGACTTGAGCAGCCAGAAAAAAATAATTTTCTCCTTCACTGAGCTACCAAGCAGGATTAGGTTGATGTCCCTGGCAGGCTGGCAGACATGCAGTACACTGCTGTGGCTAAAATGGCTGTCGACCCCCACCTCAGTAAAAGAGGGATTAAAAAACATTTCCTTGGCAGTGGCTGGGTACAGAAATGTTGGATTTCTGAAGCTCCCTCCCTCTCTATTTGCTGTATCTTGTGGATTAAAGTACAACAGGTTCTTCAGATTTCTTGCCTATCCTGTCCCTTACAGAAGCGGCAGCATCCTATCCCTACACTGAGAAGAGCAGTGTGACGTGTGGCGCTATGTGACTCAAGCTTAAATAGAGTATGGGTCACATGTAGAGATGGCCCGAACTATTCGCCGGCGAACAGTTCCAGGCGAACATAGCTTGTTCGTGTTCGCCTCTGCCGGGCGAACATATGCGATGTTCGGTCCGCCCCCTATACATCATCATTGAGCAAACTTTGACCCTGTACCTCACAGTCAGCAGACACATTCCAGCCAATCAGCAGCATACCCTCCCTCCCAGACCCTCCCACCTCCTGCACAGCATCCATTTTAGATTCATTTGGAATTTGCAGTCTTAGTGAGAGGAGGGAGAGTGTAATTGCTGCTGATTTAATAGGGAAATTGATAGCTAGGCTAGTGTATTCAGTGTCCACGCCAGTCCTGAAAGACTCATCTGATCTCTGCTGTAAGGACAGCGTCCTGACAGCACCCCAAAAAGCCCTTTTTAGGGCTGCAACATTAGTCTGCTTTTTTTTTCCTTTATATGCATATTGCAGTTGCATGGCCTGCCTGTGTGTGAGGAGCTGCAGGCCCACAGACTGTAGTGTGCCCACTGCCAGTGCCCACCCCTGTCATTCCGTGTGGCACAGGACTTTGCATCAAAAAAAGGCACTTCATTTTTACACTTTAATCTAAGGTTAGTTGCCTGCCAGTGTGTGTCAGGCTGACTTCCACTGACTGTAGTGTGCCCACTGCCAGTGCCCACCACTCATACCGGCTGGCACAGGACTTTGCATCAAAATAGGCATTTAATTTTTGCACTTTAGTGTAATTTCAGCTGCTTGCCTGCTGCTAGTGTGTGTCAGGCCGACTTCCACTGACTGTAGTGTGCCCACTGCCAGTGCCCACCCCTGTCATCCCGTATGGCACAGGACTTTGCATCAAAAAAAGGCATTTCATTTTTATACTTTAATCTAAGGTTAGTTGCCTGCCAGTGTGTGTCAGGCTGACTTCCAGTGACTGTAGTGTGCCCACTGCCAGTGCCCACTACTCATACCGGCTGGCACAAGACTTTGCATAAAAAAAGGCATTTCATTTTTACACATTAGTCTAATTTCAGTTGCTTGCCTGCTGCCAGTGCGTGTCAGGCCCACTTCCACTGACTATAGTGTGCCCACTGCCAGTGCCAACCACTGATACCGGGTGGCACAGTAGCTTGACGATAAATAAGGCATTTCATTTTTACACATTAGTCTAATTTCAGTTGCTTGCCTGCTGCCAGTGTGTGTCAGGCCCACTTCCACAGACTGTAGTGTGCCCACTGCCAGTGCCCACCACTGATACAGGGTGGCACAGTACCACTTATCGAAAAAAATGACAGGCAGAGGCAGGCCACCCCGCAGGGGCCGTCGTGGTCGTGGTGCTGTGATTTCCACTGTCCCTGCAATAATGCCTAGTGTTCAGAGGCCATGTACCCTGAACCCGAAAAATTCTGAGGACGTAGTTGACTGGCTTAGACAGGACACCCAATCTTCAACAGCTTCCGCTAAGAACCTTGACGCACCATCCTCCTCCAGCTCAGCTTTGGTCACCTGCTATCAAGTTACCACGCACCCGCCCGCCGCTGATAGGAATAGTACTAGTTAAGACACCACTCATATAGGGTGTCACAGCACATTGCTCTGTGCACGCGCAGTGCCCCAATTTGGGAGTATGAGGACCGACCAAGCTGCTTTTTCCATCTCCCGGTTCCTGAAATCAATTCAGTTTGGTGTATGAGAGTTTGGTCTGTCATTGTGAAGGCAATCCCTGATATGGGATGTAACAGGGATTAAACTGATGAGAATAGTACTACAGAAAATACCACTCATATGAGGTGTGACAGTAAATAGCACGGCGCAGACGCAGTGACCGTGGATTAAAACAGAGTGGAGGGAGCCAGCGTTTTTTTAACCATCTCCCCGTTCGAAAAATCTATTCAATAAATGGCCCCCAGATTGGGGACGTTAGAGGGATTAAACTGATGAGAATAGTACTACAGAAAATACCACTCATATCGGGTGTGAGAGTAAATTGCACGGCGCAGAAGCAGTGACCGTGGATTAAAACAAAGGGGAGGGAGCCAGCGTTTTTTTAACCATCTCCCCGTTCGAAAAATCAATTCAATTGACCTTTCGGGGACCCTTGGTGTTGTACGTGGCTGGGTGGAAGAAGAAACCTTCAATGACATTACCGGGACGTGGCTAGCTTGGTATCCAACCTTGTGCAAATGGGGAGTTTGCGGTTGTGCAAATGGACTGTTTGCGGTGCATTAAAAGAGGAGTTTGGTATGTCAATGTCTGAGAATCGGGCGTAACCCTTACACTACCTGATCGATACAACATCATACCTGATCGTATACACACACTGGATGTTTTAAAGCATGTTATTCCAAACAATTTAGGAATGTTAGTTGATTTATGCCCTTTATGGATTAAAACCCGACTCTGCGTCCACTACGTAATTTTCCATGGGAGTTTTGCCATGGATCCCCCTCCGGCATGCCACAGTCCAGGTGTTAGTCCCCTTGAAACAACTTTTCCATCACTATTGTGGCCAGAAAGAGTCCCTTTGGTTTTTAAAATTTGCCTGTCTATTGAAGTCTATGGCGGTTCGCCCGGTTCGCCTGTTCGCAAACATTTGCGGAAGTTCGCGTTCGCTGTTCGCGAACTGAAAATTTTATGTTCGTGACATCACTAGTCACATGTTGCACTCAACCAATCAGAGCCAAGCCATTAGTAGGCATGACTACGATAGCTTCAGAAAACGAGAAGAATCGCTGAACAACAGACCCGAACTTTTATGAAAATGTTTGGGTCCCGAACACCCCAAAATTCAGTACGAACCCGAACTATACAGTTCGGGTTCGCTCAACCCTATATGAAAGCTCTTGTAATCAGGGGCTTCGTTATTAGGTATTGACTGGTTGCTATTTATGATTCTGTATATAAACCCGCTGATTGTACAGTGCTATGGAATATGTTGGTGCTACATAAAAAGTATTAATATTATTTGGTATGTCATGGATAATGCAGATAGTTACTAAGTCTTAACATAACACCATTTAATGTAAGTGCTTTAGAAAGCAATTCAACCATTTAAGAAATAAGGACAAATCTACTTTATTAATCATTTACAAGAAACTTATTAAAATAAATTAAACCAAATGAATCAATACTAATATACACCATGTAAGGCATTATATCTTATTTGTTTCTCTCCAAAATTTCTTTTCTTGAGTTCAAATTAGGTTCAAAAAGGAGAACATATATTTTTGGAAGAAATATACAACCAAGAATGCCAGCAGAGGAGGTCAATATGGCAA